>JAPKLW010000151.1:71333-170322 GCA_026898455.1 Plectranthus barbatus | reverse complement strand
AGTAATAGGAAGTTAGGATTTAATATTTTTGATTATCTGTCTGACCATGAAGATTTCAATTGTAGGAAAATCTAGATCTTTATGAAATTAATTAATTGGTGTATTTTGAGACCGAGAGGAGATAGATCACTAATTAGTAATTTAGGTTTTAATTGCCCGACCAAGGAATTAACTCCACAAAAAAAGGTTTTCCACCAAAATTGTGTTTCATGGGTTTGAATATTTAATTCTTGCAAGTTGATCAGATTGGTAGATTTCCCTGGAATCTGTGCTTTTTAATATTTGAATTTCTCTCTTTAATTATTTGTTTTGAAAAACCAAAACCCCAAAAATTGATTTGCCCAAACAAAAGATTTGAAAACCATATCCAGTACATGATTCTCCATCGTTGCACTATCCTTGTTGGATCGACCAACCCTTGGGTTGTTTATAAATTTATTTTCCCTTTGATATAATTTGTATGCAGATTTAGCATCGATCAGGAATCTTCACCAAATCTTTGGATCAGAGCTGTGATGCAGATCAGAAGATCAGATTTGGAGGATCGTTTTATTCTTCTCTCTCCTATTTTTTGAAATTAATTTTATTAATTTCAAATATTTAATTCCTTCACCTTGTAAGATTAAATCTTGTTGCGCAACAAAGAGGATCGTGGATCAAATTTATGCGCATCAACTTCTTTAGTTTCTACAATCCAGGTATTCCGCATACACCTACTTTTGCTTATTCAATAGGAGCATGCTAAGATTAATCATAGTTATAGTAATTTATTTTGAAATCCAATTTTCAACCTAGGCTCATAAAGATTAAGTGATTCAATTCACGACAATGAAATCCCTTGAATGGAATCAGAGCCAAGTTGAATTAATTGGCTCTATCAGAGAATTAGTATTGCCTATGACTATGCATGATTAATGAATATTTTTTGGATTGTATGGTTTTTGTTCCTCGTGGTTCTCGGGTTGATCCGCCCTTTCATATGTATTCATTTTTCACCCACGGGATAAATTTGTGGTTAGATTTAATTATACAAATTGTAGTAGGATTTTTTTCCATGTTATTTTCAATTTTAAATAAAATTTGTAAAAATGAGAAGAGGAAGAACACGGAAACCAACCGGAACGCAGCAACCATGGTGGCGCAACAGGTGACGTGGCCTAAACCGGAGCAGCGCGATGAAGCAGGCGACAAATGCAATAGTCGGTAGGTGTGGGGGCAGCCAGGTGCAGCGGCGCACAGTAGCTTAACCCTAGGGCTCACCGCGTGCAACCGCACAAGAAGGCAGCAGCCCACGCACCAGGCGCAACGTTAGTGGTGACTGACGGGCATTGACGATGACACGCGGGCAGTGGACGAGCAGCAGAACACCGGGGATGGCGGTAAGGCGTGCGGAGGGCTCGCGTACTAAGCACCCCTGCAACCTTGCGCACGACCGGAGTGGCTCTCCTCCCCATATAGACGCCGGCTACAATGGTGGTTGGTTTGATGGAGAAGATGGTGGAGCAGCAGCTGTCGTGGGTGCGAAGAAGCTAAATTGTGCGCCACCCAAACCCTAGGGTTTGTGTATGACTATAAATTATTTTATGCTATAATTTATGGCTACATAAAATAATCTGTGCAATTGAACTTTATGAATTTAAAAAATTACTAAGTTGTTTATTTAGGACCTCCACAGAGCAATCTCTTAGTAGAAGTGGGTAATCTAATAAGTAAATGTATACATGTGTAGCTTGCTTATTTTATTATTCATAAGTTCTAATAGATGAGATTTCTTTAAACAAACATTTAATTCATGTGAGAAGTGGGAGCTCATGCGTAAACGTCTACATGTATAGCTTTCGTGTGGAACTTTCACAAGTTCTCTAGGGATTGAATTAAGTGAAACAACCTTATTATAAAGGATCACGATGTATTTTAATCGATCTTTATATGGGAGGGTATGCTTTGGTGGTATGCTTGCTTAGATATTGTCCAGAGTATAACTCATTTGTGATGTCCCTGCTCAGTAGGATAATATGGTATTAGTTAGTCTCCAATTATTAATTCCAATTGTGTAAGGAAACTGAAACGAATAGGAATTAAAGGACTGGAATTGAAAGATGCAGTTTGGTCGAGTGTTTTATTATAAACATCCACATGTGTGGCTTGCCACAGAAATACCTGGGCAAATTGGAGGAAACATTAATATTGTTTTATCATAAGATTTCAACATTTTATTGTTTCAATAGTTTGCGATTATGTTTTAATTGATGCTTTAATTTATTGTTTTTTATGGTATGGCTGGCCAATGACTCTTGAAAGGATCTCCCTTGAAATGATAATTAAGACCATTGTAGCTAGTCTTTGTTCTCTTCAAACATTTCTATTGCTCATGTTGAAAACCTCTTAGCATTAAACCCTTTTACTGGTCCAAACTTTTCTGAGTGGAAATACTGCTTCATGTATGTTCTCTCTTCTGAGAATCATGCCTACATACTTTCTATGGATCCACTAGTTCCCCAGTCATGGAAGGCTTATGTTTCTGAGCAACAATTCTATGATAGATGGAAAGTTTCTGATGATGAATTTGCTGAAGGGGTTTTGTTGTGAATTGAATCACTCAAATCCATATAAGCATAGGATCGATAATTGGATATGAAAAATAATTGCTATGCCTATGATTAATCGTAGTATGCTCCTATTGAATATGCATAAGAAGGTTTATGCGAAATACCTGAATCGTTGAAACTGATGAATGTGATGCACAAAGATTTGATCCTTGATCCTCTTTCCCGCTCAACAAGATTTATTCCTATAAGATGAAGGAATTAAAATTATGAAATTAAACAATTAATTTCAAAATGGAGGAGAGAGAGAAGATGAAATATATCATCCAGATCTAATCTTCTGAACTGTATCCGCTCCAATCCGAAAATCTAGTGAAGATTCCCTTCGGATTCCTTGTCGATTGAGAAGCAGAATTTCCTCCTCATTTATCAGATCTAGTCGATCACACTGCTCCCAAATCTTGATCTGCTGTGCTGCAACTTATGATCTTATGATGTATTGTGGTTTGAGAACATGTGGCCTATTTATAGGAAATTATGATTTTTAGATAGGCATGAGCTTTCATGGGCCAGACAAGAGACCAGAATGAAAATGGCAAATAAGGCCTATTAAATTGATTAATTCTTAAATTCAACCCAGAATATAATTAATTAATTAATATTAATTCATGCCACCAGAGAATTAATAATGTCCTACCTATTTGCTACCATTTGGTGAGGAATGGGTGGCATAGGCTCGATATATCCCCACTTTTAAGGTTACAGACATTCATTCATTAATTTAAGCTCAGACAAGCTATTTAATTAATTAACATCTAGTATTCTTGAGTTAATCCACTCAACGCTTTTCACTTATGCTTGAACATAATCACCATACAGGACTTTAGCATAACGAACCTTTTGAGCTGCTCAGGGAATGTCACCATTCTATACTTGATGTGGTTACCCATTTCTAATACCAAATTGTCATACACTAATTACTATAACCCAAGACATAGATATATAAGCTCAACTAGAGCCTTTTAATGTATCTCAAAGTGACACACAATTTAATTATACTTTGTACTTTCATCTAGGTTTAGGATCTCATCAAGCCATCAAGATCCAGATTCCTTTAATGTCAGATAAAGTAATCGATCTTAACTTAGGTCCTATCAATGTGTACCCCGCACCAGCACACCAAGCATACCAAGATATATTAAACACCTTGTATTGTTAGTGTTTCATAATTATGTTCTTGTATGTTTTGGTGCATCAAAGCTCTATCAACTCAGTATTGAGTCAAATGTAAAAGTCATGTATAGGGAATGTATACTCGAGTTGTGATAGAGCTAGAAAAGAAGAAGAATCAAGAATGCTGAAAGGAATCAGCAGACTTGATGATTGCTGAAGAATGCTGAAGAAGACAACAAGGCTAGCAATACGAAGGAATGCTACAAGAATTTGAAAAAGTGACTCCAGCAGAACTAGAAGATCTTAGCACAGACTGTTGAAATACCAGCCGTATGCAAACATCCAGCAAACAACCATCAGCAATCAAGGGAAAAATTGAAGTTGTTAATCAGATGGATGCAAATCACAAGGAAACCCGACAAATCAGAGAAAGAACAATCATTAGACACAAAGGAGGTTTCAGATCTAAACAAAAAGATCCATTCTGACAGAGATAGCTACAAATAGAAGCTATGCCAATCAAAGATAAGGAGACTTGAAGAGTCTTTGTCCACTGCAAAAAAATGAAGAACATAGATAGGCTAGCAATGCCTTTGAGTCTAACGGATAGGATTCAAACAACCGTTTGAATCCTCACCTATAAATAGGTGTCATCCTGATCTGATTCAAAGGTTCGCGAATTTCTACTTATAGAGATAAAAAGAGAAGATCTAATTACTCTCTACATTACGCGAACTCATCAAAGCTAAGTGTTTGATTGAAGCTTTCCCACAAGCTATCATATCTGATGCTCAAGACCTACGAAGTTAAGCTTCCAAGGTTATTTTAGGATTCTTTCTACACTGGAAAGAATCTAGTAGTCACGATTGCTCTGCAAGCGTGATTCTTACGGGCAACGCCAACTCATTGATAGGTTTTGGGAAGAACTATAAAACTCCTAACAGTCGACGTCCAAGGAGAAAGGAGGTTTGTACTCACTCTAAGGAGTGACAAAGATTGAAGAATGAAGATCGAGGTGCTTGAAGGTGCGCGCTGACCAGACGGAGGAGCTGCTCAATGTTAGAGATCAGGCCTGACCTTGTACTCAATCTTTTAGTGAATTTTCAGTCAAATTACTGAAGAGTGGACGTAGAACAGTTGTTCATTCGTGTATTTGAAACTCAACACATCAAGTGTTGTAGTATAAACTGCAAGTTAACTAAACGGATAATTGAGCTAGAACACATTTGATAAACACTTGTCAAGTTGAGTCCTTAGCATGATAAGTGCAAGATTGTATTAATACTTCTGCTGTATATAAAACACTCTGATTGAGGACCGACAAGTGGTATCAGAGCGGTTGGTCTTTACAGACTAGCTGCTTCTGAGTCGCTTAACCAGATCCATATTTTCCCTGCATATTTGTGCTTTTGTGTTTAGCTCAAGTTCCAAGCAATGGCGAACAACGTGAAGTTTGCAAACTTCACTTCAGAATCCTACTCTACCGGGAAAAAGAGGTTGTTGATCACGCTGATGAACATCCATCCAGAGATGAAGCATGTGATCGATAAAGGACCAATCAAAATCTAAAAGGTAAAGACCAGGATCGGAGAAGACGTAGCAGGACAAGACATAATGGTGGATAAGTCATTTGAAGAATGGACTCCAAAAGAAAGAGTTCGTGGCAAATTGGGTTGACTGTCTCGCCTTCTTCGTCAAGGTTGATCTGAGCGATTAGGATCATTGGAATCCTCAAGGGCTTGGTCTTTTCAGGACAAAACATGCCGATCAAGTCCTTGGTATACTTCTTCCGGTTGATGAAGATTCCTCCTTCTGACTGGATGGCTTGAAGACCTAAGAAATAAGTCAGTTTGTTCATCATGCTCATCTGGAAGTTGCTTTGCATCATTTTGGCAAACTTTTCACACATTTTCAAGTTTTTGCATCCAAATATGATGTCGTCGACGTATATCTGGGCCAAGAGGATGTTTGCTCCATCCTTAATCCTGACCAGAATGGTGTCTATTTTGCCTTACCGGAAACCATTCTTTATGAGAAACTGAGGCAGCGTCTCATACCAAGCTATGGTGTTTCCTTCAACCCATAAAGAGCCTTCCTCAGTTTAAAAACTTGGTTTCCTTCTTCAAACCCAGGTGGTTGTTCCACATATACTTCTTCTTTCAGCTCCCCATTCAGAAAGGCACTCTTCACATCCATCTGAAAGACTGTGAAATTGTTGTACGCAACATAGGTGAGAAATAGGCGAATTGCTTCAAGTCTGGCTACTGGAGCAAAAGTTTCATTGAAATCAATTCCTTCACATTGAACATATCCTTTTGCTACCAGCCTTGCTTTATTTCTCACTATGCTCCCAGATTAGTCTCTCTTATTCTTGAAGACCCATTTGGTGCCGATAACTAACTGATAAGTTGGTCTATCTACTAGGTACCAAACCTCATTTCTCTAGAACTCAGCAAGCTCTTCTTGCATTACATTGATCCAGTCAGTTGACTTCAGAGCATCTCCAATTTTTGTTGGCTCTGACTCTTGAGATATAAAACAAGTGAGTAGAGCACTTCCTTGTCTCGTGCGGACTGAGTTGGCGATACTATCCAGCACAGCTTCCTTAGGGTGGTTTCTGAACCATTTCGGCTTCTGGAGCTGAGTAACTTCAATGGGTTGGGAGAAATCTCCAGGATACTCAATATCATCTGCTCCTGATACTGGAACTTGGAATATGTCATTTTAATTGAGATCTCCTCCTCAAGTAATGACTTTCGTATCCTGATTTCTCACATTTCCTTGAAGCACGGTTGGTTGAGCATCTTTAGGATGGACACTTTCATCTTCATGAAGGCCAGTTTGAGTTGAAGACTATGTTCCAGTTTGACCCTCAAACTGAGCCCTGTTTTGATCTTCTGAAGTTCCCCCTTGATCAATGTCTGGGTGCATTGTCAAAGATCCAAAGGCTTTTGTCAGGTCGACTGCAATACTGGCCTCTTCATCTGGAGCACTTGTGTGATCATCTACATATTTTGTCTGAGAAATTTGACTTCCATCTTCTTTATCAGCACTCCATTTCTCACACCCATTGTGAACAACAAGATCACCAAGTTCCAGTTCTTTCAAAGTTCTGTGCACTAAAATAGACTCATCAAAAACAACAGAGCATGTTACTTCCACAAGTCTGGTTGTCTTGATGAGTACTCTGTATTCCTAGTATGAAGGGTGTCCATATCCAAGGAACACTCCCTCATTTGCCTTGGGACTGAAACTATTAATTTATGACTTCCCATTGCTATGGATGTAACATGGTGAACCGAAAGAACGAAGATGAGCTATAGAATGCTTACAACCATTGAAGACTTCGTACGGAGTTTTGCGATGGCGGCTGTTGATGGCGCTCTTGTTTTGGGTATAGCATGTCGTCATCAAGGCTTCTCCACAATAACCTTCTTTGTGGAGAAGCATGGTCTTGACTGCCTCCTTGAGTGTTCTGTTTCTCCATTCAGCAAGTCCGTTCTGCTGAGGCATCCTCGAAGCTGATTTTTCATGAGCAATGTCAGCTTCATCACAGAAATCCATGAGTGGACCATTGCAAAACTCAATCCCGTTGTCAGATCTGATTCTTTTCACGGTGACTCCTTTGTTGTTTTGCACTTAAAGGATGAGCTCTTGAAGCTGAATTTTTATTCCATCCTTTGTTGTTAGCAGCCTGACCCAAGTGTATCTGGATTAGTCGTCTACTACAACTAGAGTAAATCTTTTTCCTCCAATGGTTGGCGGCTTGACTGGTCCAAACAGATCCATATGTAGTAGCTCGAGATTCCTGCTTGTGCTTGCTGTGATGGTTTATTTTTGAACGATGCACTGGTTTGCTTCCCATCTTGCATGCTATGCAGACACCTTCTTCCTTCTTAAAACTGACGTGTGGTAGGCCTTCCACAAGTTTGTGCATGGCGAGATGTCTATTGACTGAAAATTCAGATGGCTAAGTCTTTTATGCCATAGCCAGTTGACTCCTTCTTGGGATGAGCTTGTTGCGACAAGGCACGTGTCAGGCTTTCCAATCTCTCAGTCCACATAGTAGAGACTTCCTTTTTTCACACCTTTCAGCACAGTCTCCTTGGAGTCTTTGTCATTGATCCAGCATTCTTCTTCGGCAAATGTCACCTCATATCCGAATTGGATAAGTTTACTCACACTCAGCAAATTGTAGTGGAGATTATTGACTAAGGATACATTTTTGAAGATGATTCCATTGCATTCCAAGCATCCTTTGCCAGTTATTCTGCCTTTTGAATCATCTCCAAAACTGACAAGTGGTCCTTGATCACTGCTATTTTTACCAGATTAATTATAGTATAGTGGTCAAATAAATTTATAATACCCTAAGGTAGTCGAACCCATAGAGAAAAGATGCGCGAAATAGTCCTATATACTAAAGCATAGTCTTAGATTACTTGTTTGAGTAATTCAAAAATCAGATTTGGATTTATAAACTAGGCAGAGAAAATAAAATAGAAACTTAAATCAAATAAAGCAAAACACAAATCCTATGACAGAATTCTTATTCTGGATGACATGCAAGAACCAATTGAATTAATAGGTGCATACTGCAAATATTATATATTTCCTTGGTCGGGCAAATATAACCTAGATTACTAAATAGTTACAATCAAGAACACCAAATCAGTCAATCTCATAAGTAAATCAGTTCAATTCCTATAGCCAGTATAGAGTATATCATGCATTCTTAATCCCACTATCAGTATTCACCTCTCAGCCCTTCTATCAATAGCTAGACATCTAAATTAATCGTCACCTCTCGGTCCTTAAATTAATCGTCACCTCTCGATCCTTAAATTAATCTAGAATTATAAAATAAATACAGGAATCATGAACCAAATTAATTAATCCTAAACATGCATCCAAAATAATATTCAAACCCTAGAACCTGCTAGGAATTTAGCTAGACATAATTAAAGAAAAAGACATTGATTAAAATAAAATAAACTTGCTTTAAAATAAAACTATAATTCAAAAGGTGTAGGAAATTGGGAAGAAGAAAACATAAACGAAAAACATAAAAGAAAGCACATAAAAACATACTGAATGGTCTAAACTAGAGGGGTATTTATAGTGTTTATTTAGGCTTTACAAGGCTGAATTCTATTGGAGATAGGATTAGATTTGATGCATATCTATCTTTCCATGTCCTATAATGAATATATCTTTTATGTTGAGTCTTCAGGGCTTCCAATATGATATATCTTTTCAATCTTGGCCAAATGTCGCCCAATATTCATAAAAAAACTTCCAGAAACTCGTCAAAATTATTTGCATCCATGCCGACCGGTCTCTGGCTGCATCGATCGATTCAGCACGTTCTCACAGTTTTGGCCATAACTTTTGCTCCCGAACTCCGATTGACCCGATTCCAATTGCATTGGAATGATAATTCAAAGTTCTTTCGATTTACATGCTCCATTAGCTCAAATTCAAAGAATGTAAGAAGTCGTGTCTGTTTCATTGAACATCCACTGCTTTCGGTACGGATTTTCGGTGAATTCGACCTCAAACTTGCAAAAATACACCACTACAAGCACAATACCCTCCTAGTGTGACTCATGCACTAAACAAAATCAAATAAACTCAAATGAAATTAAAAACAAGGATAAATCAAACTAATAATGAGTGAAAATATGAACTCATCAATCCCCCAAACTTGAATATTTGATTGTCCTCAATCAAAAGAAAAGAATAAATCTCAAGTTCAAGTAATTGAAGCGTGCAATGCCTCACAAGATTCGTCATAATCCAAGTATGAAATCTCCACAAGCACAAACAATCCAAATCAAGTTAGAAAATCAGTAAACTTTGGAAGAACCTCACAAGGAAACTGTTTCGCTCATCACTCAAGTGTTTATGGGTTTAATGTGTATACACTCATCATGTATGATTTACATCTACCATAGGCTTGAAAATATTATATTTCCTCCACTGCTTAAATGTGCACACAAGACCGAGAATCAAATAAGACTTTATTTTTGGTTGTAATATAGGCTTTTGTGAAGGGTAGGGAAAATATGCCCAAGTGACTAAGAGGAAAATATTGAGTTCGCAACTCTCAATATATCAATCTAAACCACTATCTAACTTCATTCACCCTTCTCCTTTAATATTGCAATTCGAACTATAACAACTCTTTCCAATCCTTTTATGCTCTTAAAATAATAATTTTTTTCCTTTGTGGAGCTTATAAGGATATCTATTTTTTTCTTAGAGTTTACTTGTCTTTGCTCACCCATTCTAAAAATTTCTCATGTACACCATATCAATCATCCTTATTTCACCCAAATCTCATAGACAAGATACAATTCACCTCATCTATGACACTCTCTCATAGACAAGATAAAACCATAATTTTTTCTTAACTCATAGACCAAGAAAGAAAAATTAACTGGCTCAGAGGGGCTAACTAGGGATAATATACCATAAGGGACAGTGTTTGGATAATTTGGCTAACAAAGACGACCTAAAATCATTTTCTAGACTTGTGCACACTATGCAGTCTCAAAAAAGAAACAATGCAAGTTCTAGAGATTACACACATGCAAAACTAACATCAAACAAAAAAGAAGCTTAAAATCCTCACTTTGGTTGCAATTTTGTTCTTCCATCGTAAACATCAAATCAAGGCCCAATTCATCAAGTAAGTGCAAGTTTCAAAATCTAACTCTTCATGTGGTATTCTACATTCATTGGCTACTTCAATCACAACCACAATCAATTCAAACAATCTAAAGATCAATCATCAATCGTAAATCGCATTCAGGAGAAACAATGTTCGAAAACTCAACACAAAAACAGTTTGAAATTTTTTTTTCTATGCAGAAGTTTTAAACTAAAAATAACTAGCATGCAAAAAATTTAAATATGAAAAGAAAAATAAAATTAAAGGGAGAAAAATTTTAAATTCTTATCCACATCCCCCCCCCCCCAAACTTATTTCACTCAAAGAGTGGGAAAAGTTTGAGAATTTAAAACACGTACCTAGTGGTCAACCTCAAATGTTGACTTTTTATCCCCTGAGTCTTCGAAAATTGCACAACAGGAATTTTCAGCTGTTGGCACTTTGCATCGATCGACGCTGGTCTACGTTGATCGATGTGAAGCCTTCTCACGACCCTCTCCGTGGATCAAAGTGCACCACGTCGGCTTCTCGGTGTCGATTGATGCCAGGCTGTATCAATTGAAGCTGAGATTCACCCCATTTTTATTTTAATTTTTTTTACAAAATAAAGTTAGAACAAAAATAGGAACGGAAATAACAAAAATAAACAGGAAAATTTGGTTACCTCCTAATCAGTGCTTTATTTCACATCGCAGCTCGACGTTACCTCATGAGATCATCAAGGAGGAGATCGAGTCCACACTCGGTGGCCTACATTGTCGATGGTGTAGATTAATCCGTTGCGCACTATCGTGGTAAAACTAAATCTGGAAGGCTTAGTTGTTAATTTCACCCCTTTATTTTCGCGTTCCCACTCAATCGCCTCGGCTTCATCTTCATCGTCTTCTTTCTCCTCTTCCTCCATGTCAATCCGATTACACTCCTTTTGCTTTCAGCTCCTGTTAATCACGAAGGTGATCTTTTCGTTGTTTGCTCGGAGTGTAATTTCCCCATTCTTGCAGTCGATGAGGGCTCCACTTATATCAAGGAACTCACGTCCAAGGATCATGGGCATGCTCTTGTCTTCCTTCATGTCATGGACAACAAAATTTTCGGGGAAGATCAAGTGACCAACTCAGATTAGAACATTTTTCATGATTCCTTTAGGGCGAGCGGTTGTTCGATCCGCCATCTGAAGTGTGATGGTAGTGGGCCTCATCTCTCCAATATTGAGCTTCTTGAAGATTGAATAGGGCATAAGATTTATACTAGCACCGGTGTCACACAGTACCTTCTTGAATTCCATCCCTCCAATTTCCACCAGTATGGAGATGCATCTGGGGTCGCTCCTCTTAATTGGCAAGTTCTTCTGAGGTAGAAGACTGCATTCTTCTCGAATGGGAACAGTTTCATTCTCGATGAATCGTTTCTTCTTGCTCATGAGCTTCCTAAGAAACTTCATGTAACCAGGAATCTCCCGCAAGGCATCGATCAGAGGTAAATTAATATTCACCTTTTTTAGAGTGTCCATGAACCTTGAATACTTGTCATCTTCCTTCTTCTTCAAAAATCGTTGAGGGAAGAGCATTGGAGGTTTCGGAATGGTCTTGGAAGGAGAGTCATTGACTGGAGAAGCCTCCCGTGTCGACCGTTGTGAACTGGTGTCAGTTGATGTTGTAGCTGGAGGTTCGTGTTGATCGATGCAAGGTGTGTCAACCAACGTGGTTTCGTTAGATGCGTCAATCGACACAGGTTGTGCGTCGATTGTCGTGGCTTCGTCGGATGCATTGGTCGACACCGAGCTGCCAAAATCGGGAATTTTTCCCCTTTCTTCAGTCTTCATCAGTCGGCTTCTCCCGACCCTCGTAGCTTGTTCCAGACCTGAATTTGATGGCATTCACTGGTTTACTCTTTGGATTGACCTCAGTTGTGCTAGGTAGCTGCCCCGGCTTATGTTGGTTACTCAATTCAGTTGCTATTTGGCTCAATTGAGTGTCGAACATTTGCATTTCCTTTGAGATGTTATGAACTTGATTCCCGATGTTCTTCACCTCCTGCTCAACCTTTCCAAATCTCGTATCCGAACTTTGTATGAATTTTGCAAGAATATCCTCAATGTTCGGCTTCTTATGTTCTACATTTTCTCCTTGTTGAGCTGTAAAAATAGGAGGAGGCATCTCGGCATCATTTATGTTGGCATAAGAGAATCCGGGATGGTTGTGTTGAGCGTTGGAGCTAAAATATTGATTCCCTTGATTCCCTTGGCGGTAATTGTATTGATAATTATCGGCATAATTCACCTCAGCAGGGACGAATTTAGTTTCCGGATTTGAGGAGCTTGCTCGGTTTACATAATCTGCATCCAACGGCACAATACCTTGACATTGGACTGGCTCAACAACAGCAATGGTTCGGCCAGCCTCCAATTGTAGGGTTTGAGTCTACGATCAACAACATGAGTTGTTATTCAATTCGCAGGATCGTTCTTAGGATATCAAAATAAATGCAATTAAATAAACCATGCAAAGCCTATGCATGCTCCTACAAAATTAATTGTACAAGATGGATTAGAGTTTATACCTTTTTCACCGTTTGATCTACAGGACAGATCGGAGTATGATAACGGTGAAAAACGTTCAGATCTGAAGCGGAATATGAACAAAATGATGGCTTCCTTTCTACTTGAAGAAATCGATGGCCTCTCTCTTGTTCCTACAGATCTGATCTTCTGATCTGTATCCCTTGCTCCTTGGAAATCTGGTGAGGATTATTCTACCAAGTTAATTCAACCGGAGGATTCGATCAGAGAAAATCCCTCCTTCCTGAACAGCCCTAGCCGCCGCCCTCTCTCTCTGTATACTGAGAATGTGTATCACCTCTTACTGATCTAGGGTTTGGCTATTTATAGTGTTAGGGTTTAATGAAACCCTAACCCTAATGGGCTTGAGCAGTGTGTGGGCCAGACCAGGGATCAGATGCAAATAATAAAGTGGGCCCTCTTTTATTAATTAATTCTCTTATGTCCAACCCAGAACATTAATTAATTAATAAAGTATTGTTTTAACCTTCACCACGGTAACAATACTGACTCGCCCCTTTATTACCACGTTATTAGGAACGGGTTGCACCAAACTAACTTGATCCACATATTTAAGGTTTCAGACATTCATTAATTAATTTGGTTTATATGACAATCAACCACAATTAATTAATATCTTATTTTCCTGAATAATACCACTCAACCTTTATCTCTTATGCTTGAATAAATCATTCAGCCTGCAGGACTTAGCATAAAGAACCTTGTGAGCTCATCAGGGAATGTCACCATCCTGGAACGGATATGTTACCATACATCTAGACTAAGCAGACCCCACACAAATCAGCAACACCCAAGATGCAGATATGAGAGTACATGTAAGACTCGCCATCCTAGCAAATCAAAGTGCAGTCAACTCATGTGTGCCCCTTATCCTTCAGTAGGGTTTAAGATCATAGAAAGTATGTTGGGATCTGGCTCGTTCATATGTCAATGAGAACGGCGCATCCCACTGTTGATCCCATCAATACATAAGAATGTACCGACACATCAAGTGGCCAGGACAAGCCCACTTATGAACCGATGTGCCGCAGCTTAAACCGACAGCCTATCCAGGGACCATCTCAGCTGTGATACTCTTTATATCTCGCTAGGTCAAGCGAACCATATGATCCTCTGTGGTTTACAACACACCATATGGTCATCCCTATCTACGAGATAAAAGGATATTATAGTTCCTCGTATGTTCACATTATCAGATAGCGAGATTTGTTTAATATATCAACATAATGAAAGACAGTATACAAACGCTTGATCAATTATGCTTTTCAGTATACATATCCCAACACCAATCTCGTGAAGTCTTCGTGAAGCTTCTTTACTTCTTGTAGCAGATTCAATCCCCCACTCACTTTCACGGATTTTGCGGGAAGTTGTCTTTGTGTAGGTTACTGATAGCTATTCATAGCCATCCTAGTGAAGAGTTCCATGGCTTCCTCCGTGGTCTTCAAGGTGATCGACCCTCCGGCTGAGGAATCCATGTTTTCCTTCATTCGCGGTGTCAACCCTTCGTAGAAGTGGCAAGCTTGCTCTTCCAAGTCAATTCCATGACCAGGATAGACTTTGAGCAGCTCTTTGAATCTCTCTCATGCCTCGTACATCGTCTCATCAGCCTGTTGTGTGAAGTGAGTGATTTGCGCCTTCCTCTTCATAGTCACATTGGGAGGAAAGAAATTGAGTAGAAATTGATCTCAATTCCCCCCATGTACCAATCTGCGTCCGGTCTACTCCAGTGAACCATGCTCTTGCCTTGTCTCGAAGCGAGAATGAGAAGAGCCTCAATCTGATGGCATCTTGGCTTACTCCGTTGATCTTGACTGTGTCGCAAATATCTACAAACTGAGAAAGGTATGAACCAATCTGCGTCTGGTCTACTCCAGCGAACCATGCTCTTGCCTTGTCCCGAAGCAAGAATGAGAAGAGCTTCAATCTGATGGCATCCTGGCTTACTCCATTGATCTTGATTGTGTCGCAAAGATCTACAAACTGAGTCAGGTGTGTGTAAGGATCCTCCGTGGCTCTTCCCCCAAACTGGTTCTGCTAAACCATTTTGATTAGGCCAGTCTTCAATTCAAAATTATTAGCATTGATGCCGATTCTGAATCCGCCTTCCTCATGTTAGGGTTGGAACCTCTGTTGGATGGTTCTTCGCGATTGTTCTCCTCCACCATGCCCTTGCTGATTTTATAGTAGCAATAACTGGGTGTTCTGCTCCTCATAGTCAGCTTCCATCTCTCTTAGTCTGTCTTGCAGCTGTTGAACTTCTTGAGCAAGGACTGCTGCTTCTTCTGGAGTTAGATTTGGAGTTCGTTCGGTTGCTCCATGTCAACTGCTTGTAGTCTCTGTTTTGCTCTTCTTCTTCTATTCCTTCTGCAGGTTGATTCAATCTCGGGGTCAAACGGTTCAAGTGGTTCCCCTTTTTGTCTTGTGTTCATGCACTACCAGTAAAAGATAAAAGAAGATTTCAATTTTAAGTAAGAAAAATTAAAAAAATAGTAAAAACAGAGTCTTGGCATCGACCGAGGTGAGTTGGCGTCGATTGACACAAAAATTTGTTCGCGTCGATCGACGTAACCTTGCGTCGATCGATGTAAATTCCAAAAACAGAAAATTAAAACTGTGAAAAAAAATGACAAATTTAACTCAATCCAAAAATCTTAAATAGAATTAGTAATAGGCGTTAAATCTATCTATTCCCCGGCAACGATGCCAATTTGATCACTACTATTTCTAACAGGTTAATTATACGATAGTGGTCAAATAAATTTATAATACCCTAAGGTAGTCGAACCCACAGAGAAAAGATGCGCGAAATAGTCCTATATACTAAAGCATAGTCTCAGATTACTTGTTTAAGTAATTCAAAAATCAGATTTGGATTTATAAACTAAGCAGAGAAAATGAAATAGAAACATAAATCAAATGAAGCAAAACACAGATCCTAGGGTAGAATTCTTATTCTGGGTGACATGCAAGAACCAATTCAATTAATAGGTGGAATACTACAAATATGATATATTTCCTTGGTCTGGCAAATATAACCTAGATTACTAAATAGTGACAATCAAGAACACCAAATCAGTCAATCTCATAAGTAAATCAGTTCAATTCCTATAGTCTAATACATCTAAATGGACAGTATAGAGTATATCATGCATTCCTAATCCCACTATCAATATTCACCTCTCGGTTCTTCTATCAATAGCTAGACATCTAAATTAATCATCACCTCTCGGTCTTTAAATTAATCTAGAATTATAAATAAATACATGAATCATGAACCTAATTAATTAATCCTAAACATGCATCCTAAATAATATTCAAACCCTAGAACCTGCTAGGAATTTAGCTAGACGTAATTAAAGGAAAGGACATAATTAAAATAAAATAAACTTGCATTAAAATAAAACTATAATTCAAAAGGTGTAGGAAATTGGGAAGAAGAAAACATAAACGAAAAACATAAAAGAAAGCACACAAAAACATACTGAATGGTCTAAACTAGAGGGTATTTGTGTTTATTTGGGCTTTACAAGGCTGAATTTTATTGGAGATAGTATTAGATTTGATGCATATCTATCTCTCCATGTCCTATAATGAATATATCTTTTATCTTGAGTCTTCAGGGCTTCCAATATGATATATCTCTTCAATCTTGGCCACATCTCGCCCAAGATTCATAAAAAACTTCCAGAAACTCGTCAAAATTATTCGCATTGATCGACGTGGGTTTGCAACGATCGACGCGTGTCCATGTCGACCAGTCTCTGGCTGCGTCGATCGATTTTGCGTCTTCTCATGGTTTTGGCCATAACTTTTGCTCCTAAACACCGATTGACCCGATTCCAGTTGAATTAGAAAGCTAATTCAAAGTTCTTTCGATTGAAATCCTCCATTAGCTCAAATTCCAAGTGTGTAAGAAGTTGTGTCTGTTTCTTTTAACATCCACTGCTTTCGATACGAATTTTCGGTGAATTCGACCTCAAACCTGCAAAAATACACCACTACAAGCGCAATACCCTCCTAGTGTGACTCTTGCACTAAAAATAACTCAAGTTAAATTATAAACAAGGATAAATCGAACCAATAATGATTGAAAATATGAATTCATCAGTCCTCTTGTCAATCTCAGTTTTGAGAGAAGACTACTATCACCGGTTATGTGAGCTAAACATCAAGTGTCCAATATCCAAGCTCTTTTCTTCTTTTTAGATTGACCTTGGTGACCCTGTACCTGCAAAACAGATAAGGTTAGACATAAGGTACCCGTGTTTTTGCGGGTCCTATAGGGTTAGTCTTATGGATCCATCCTTTGGGAATCCATACTTGTTTCACCTTGAACCTAGGTTTCGCAATGTCTTCTACCTTTCTCTTCCTATTAAAATAATTGATGCAATTTTTGTTCATGTTAGAAGGAAGGTAGTGAGTGTGTGAAACTTTGTGAGAAACTGAGTTTCTAGGAACTGACTGCCTAGAAACTGACTGCCTAGAAACTGAGTTTCTGACAGGTTCCCGGAAACTGAGTCTGGAGTGTACAGTCTTCCTAGTCCTTAAAATGGAAAGATTATTGGACTCAGACCTCGTATATTTTGTTCCTCCTATACGGATAAGTTCTCCTCTCATACGAATTATGAGCTGGGAACCTCGAATTTCTGGAATTCGGAAATGAAACTGACTTTCTATAAAGTCCAGTTTTGGCTGTTGAAGTGGGTTTCCTAGCATTATGAACATTTAGCTTATCCCACTTCCTAGGCATTCTGGGCTTCATCTCAGGTTTGTTCGACTTGTGTGTCAAACCATTTCTGAACTTGGGCATCGAGGTCAGTTTTGAAACTCATTGTCCCCTTCTATCCTGATTGGCCACTGAGGAGTTTTTGTCCACATTGACTACCCCTTGCCTAACGGTTTTACTTCTAAACTAGAATTCTTTATAAAATGATGATTTCAGATTTTTCTAGATTCAGAAGTAGATGTATGATTGCTCAAATTATTTTCTGAGAATCCTAATCCTGATTTATCAAAGGCATGTCTTTGTAAACTTAGAGCTTCTGAAACTTTGCTAGTGCTAGAATAAACTGAACAGATAAGTTTTTGGTCACTAGCAATTCTTAGTTTTTGAGACTCGCATTGTTCATATATAAATTTAAAAGATTCAAGTAAAACAGAATGCTCTTCTCTAAGTTTGGCTAATTCTTCACTTATTGACTTCAATTCTTTGTATCTCCTCAGTCAGTTTTGAAACCTTCAGTTTCAATAAAGCATTTTCACCAGCCAAGACATTTTTTAATTCATAGAATTTTAAAAATTCTCTATTTAAAACCTCTAATGTAACATCCTCTGTTTCTGAGCAATAAGATTCAGAGTTATCTCCTATGCATGCTCGAGGAATGGAAACTGAGTTAGGAATATTTACTTGGATTGTAGAGTCTGCTTCAGTTTCTTCCTCTTCTGCCAGCTTGGCCATCAGCACCAGGAAAGCTTCCTCCACTGCCTCATCATCTAATGTGTAGTAGCCATCTTCATTATTTAGGATGTCTGGCATCTCAGATCTAGATAGCATGGCCTTTGCAATTGCTCTGGAAGCTTTCTTCTCGAACACCCTCTTCAAGCGCTCCCTTTCCTCTTTGGAAACCAGTGGGCACTCATACTTGAGGTGGTCTGGAGAGTTCCACTCAAAGCATGCCTTCGGAGGTCTTTCACTGAACTTCTGTTCAATGGCCTTTGAACCTTCCTTCTTGGATCTAGCCTTCTAAAAAAATTTGGTCAGCTTCCTCCTTTGCTCTTCAAGCTCTTCAATTGAGCTCTCTTCCTCCTTTTTCTGGTAGGAAGGTGTGAGCACTGACTTTGAAGTGGACGTCTGTCCGGAATATCTGTCAGCTTGGTAAGGCTTTTGAGGCCTTCTCTTGAACTCTCATTTTGCGAAAAATGCAGCATCCTCCTTTGGATGTGTGATGATACTTCGCACTGCTTCATTTATGTTTACCATTTGGATGTCCCATTCATGGGCTTGGAGCTGGGCAAACACGTCCTTGGTCGTCATCTTGGAGAGATCCTTCTCCTTCAAGCTGGTGGCTTTGACGAACTAGTTTTTCAGCTCGTAGATAAAAGCATTGTATCTAGCTTCCATTTATTTAACATTTTCACCAGAAATCATTTGAAAAGATTCTTATTTATCTACACAATTTTGAAGCTTGTTTCGCTTCATTTGAGTTGTTTCTTGACTGAGTGACCCAAGAAATTCCCACATTTTTTGGCGTTGTTGTGCTCAAGAGCTTCAACAACCTGTGGCTCTGGTAAGGATTGTAAGATGAGCTCCATGGCCACTGAATCTAGCTGAAAGAAAACTTTGTCATCGTTCGTCCACTCCGCATAAGGCTTCTCCACTATCTTCTGACCTTCTGCTCCTCCGAGCTTTGTATTTACTTTGGTGATCTTCAACGGTCCGGTAGATAGAACCTCTGCCATCTCTAGGTGGACATCTTCAGCATAATCAACGAATGCTTCTTCGATATCTCATAGTTTTCTGATGAATACTTTGGAAGCTTCAATATCTGAGCCATCTCTGCATACCTAGGCTTAAAAAATACAAAAATAGAACCATGTGCAGAAAAACAGAGATCTGGTCCTGAGTGTCTGTTAGAACCTTGGCGCGTGATACCACTTGTTAGTCCCGAAATCAGAGTGCAAAACTGTGCAGTGGAATGTAATATGTATGCAGCGGAAGTAAGTAGACAATAGCACTTGTTTAACTAAAATAGAGTATAGTAAGTTTTGTGTGTTTGATAGAGTTAAGCTTAGTCTTGTCCTAGTTAAGTCAGTTTCACAGTATATACTCTTAAATGGTTAGAAGTATTGAAGGTTTCAAAGTCTGTTTGTGAAACAAAAAAATAGAGCAGTATGTAAAGAAAGCTGTAAATGAACACATAGGACTTATAGTGGTTCGGATCTCAATATCCTACATCCACTCTTCAGACCCAAGGTCTGGATAATTCACTAAGTTAGTACAAGCCTCCTTACGATCTATACACAGTCCGATGGCACCTTTGTCCCCCGATCAGCCGTGGCACTTGCCTAGGAACTCCTTGCAGACTCAGTCTTCAGGATGAAGTGGGGACGCACCCCGCAGCCTCCTTCCCGGTGGTTAGATGTTTACTTGTTCTTCCCAAAACTTAGGTGGTTGGCATACAACCGTGAGAATCAGAATCCCAAACTAGGAAACAAACTGCTATTAATATATCTCAGAAAGATATATTCACCAAGAAGAGCATCAGCTTAAAGCTTCAGCCTCGTGCTAGGAAAAGATAGCACTGTGGGTAACTTGAGTTGGAGACTCAAGTCTCGTGTTAGAGAATACGGAAATTCAGAGAGTTTTGGCAGAGAGATGGCCTGAAAGATTGCCCTTGTCTTCTCAAGACTATCAGATTTTGAATTATGTTTACGTAACTTGTTAAGGTTAGAAGGTCAGGCCTTTATATAGAAGAGGACCTATGGCAATTTGAATTTCTATCCGTTAGACACATAAATCCAGACGTTTGACTCATGGATTATATTGTCCAATCGTAGCCCATGCCTCAGGTCTCCTTTCTGCTCTGCAGCGCCAATGTACATTACACTAACTTTATGTCAGACTTCTTTTCAGCCCGAGGGATCCCAGTTTGGATATTTCATGATTTATGTTGTAAATCTCCCTTTAGGATCAAATTGTAAAGGTTTTTTTTGAATCAAAACCTTAGTTAGTTTGGTCGATCATTGCTGAAATCTAGATAGTCTACCAACTCTCTTGTAATATCCTGTTTAGGAAATATTTCGAGTTGTAATAATTAGAAGTACTGGCGGAAGATTGCTGAAGGATTCAGCAATAGAAACGAAGACTTCAGAAATTCTGGATGCTAGGAGCATTCTCAGCAGTCAAGAAGATTGCTAGAGAAGTCTGTAGACTGGAATGACTGCTAAGGAGTTAGTAGTCAAGTGCTGAGAAAAATTGACTGCTAAGGAGTTAGTAAGTCAAGTGCTGAGAAGAATGACTGCTAAGGAGTTAGTAAGTCATATGCTGAAGGAAATGACTGCTAGGAGTACTTACTCAGCAATCGGAAGAAAAGAGAAAGCAGAATGCTGAAGGAGTCAGCATTCACTATTACGAAGAAGATTGCTAGAAGTAATAGGAATAAGGAATCAAGACTCCATTGCTGAGTACGCAACTGCTGAGTCAGCAGATTGAAAAAGAGACTGCTAGAAGCATTCAGCAGTTAAAAGAGTCTAAGGACTTAGCTGACCGTTCCCAGCATTCTTTGATAGAGTGCTAAGCAAAGAAACACATAGCAACGACTGCTAAGACGCCCGTTCTGACAAAAGGTACAACCAAGGATGAAAGCTTTCCCGAAGTAGGTCGAAAAGCACTGTACTACGCCGGAAATGACAGAAAAAGTAGAAGCTCTTTTGGACAAGGAGGACCGTTGTGTCTAACGGGTCTGGAAAATCAAAGTTTGAATCTCCAGATATAAAAGAGAAGTTCAAACAAGAGAGAGCCCCCTTTACGACTACTCAGAGATTCCTACGAAAACAAACACTTCAACCACATTCGCAAAGGCAATTATTGAGAGATACCTTTGAAAAGCGAAGTAAAGTAGTCGGTTGAGAGCTCATTAAAGAGACAAGGAGAATCTCAAAGCTCTCAACAGCAAGTGTCGAACATTGAATATCTGACACTGCATTCAAGAGATTCCTTGACTTTGTTCAAGAATCAATTATTGGGATAACTTCCATCCTAGGAAGCATCCAGCAGTCACATCTCTGAAAAGAGATTGACTATGACGGGCTGTTGCCAAAACCCCTAGGAGAGTTCGGAAGGAACTATAAAGCTTCCATTGTAGCAAGGTTAAGTTTTACGAAGGTGCGCCCTTGACTTAGCCGCAGTTGTCGACCGAAAGATTCAAGTAACAGAGGATAACTTTGTAGTGGCTGGTGATCAAAGTAAAATCTAAAGATTAATTATAGCAACAGTGGCAAATAAATTTATAAAGAACCCTAAGGTTATCGAATCCAGAGGAATTGTATAACGAAACTATCCTATGTACCAATTGTGATCCTAAAATTCATTGTTTGAGAAAACAGAAAATCAGGGTTTTATTTGGAAAATAAAGATGACAATACTTGAAAATTAAAGTGGTTTTGAAATCAAATTTAAAGGAACACAGATTCTAGGGAAGAAATCTTATTATGGATAACATGTAAGAACCAATTAATTTAACAGGTGGAATACTGGAATAATGTTATATTTCCTTGGTTGGGCAAATATAACCTAGATTACTAATTAGTGATTATCTCCGCTCGGTCTCAAGAACACCAAATTAGTCAATCTGATAAGCAAATCAGTTCAATTCCTACAGTCTAATACATCTCATTGGACAGTATAAAGTGTATCATTCACCTTTCGATCATTCTATCAATAGCTAGACATCTAAATTAATCGTCACCTTTCGGTCCTTGAATTAATCTAGAATTATAAAATAAACACAGAAATCATGAACCTAATTAATTAATCCAAACATGCATCCATAATAATATCAAACCCTAGAACCCGCTAGGGTTTCTAGCCATTCATTGTAGATAGAAATCCAAAAGAAAACATATTAAATTGCATAAACATAAAGAACTTACTAGAAAATAAAAGGGTTTCGTGTTTCCCTAATCTCAAAACTCTAAAAACTAAATTGCAGAATGAAAATATGAAAAGAGATCTGAAAAATATGAAGGGGTTTCTGAAAAAGTCGAATTTACTAGGCTATTTATAGAGGTGGATGTGTATCCTATTAAATCTAGGGCTAAAGATATGATAAAATCCGATTTTGATCGAATTTCCGCGCCAGCAGGTTCGCGTCGATCGACGCAGGAAGTGCGTCGATCAACGTGGCTCTATCTTTGGCGTCAATCGATGTGGATTCCACGTCGATCGATGTGGTCCTGTCTTGCCCCCTCTGCGCAGTCTCACGGTTTCAGCCATAACTTCCTCTCCCGAACTCCGATTGATCCGATTCTAGTTGCGTTGGAAAGGTAAATTGAAGCTCTATCCATTGCCATGCGCCAATAGCCCGAATTCCTCATGTGGAAGAACGATTCACTGCTACTCTTGCACGTCACTGCTTTTTGAACGGTTTTCCTGTGAATTTGGCCTAAAACCTGTAGAAACACACCAAAGCACGCATAATACCACCCAATATAGACTCATGCATAAAATATATATATATAAACTCAATAAAAATACATAGAATAGTAGAAAATAATATAGATAAGCGAGTAAAATAATGAGCTTATCAGCTGGCTCGAAAGCTCACCACCTACTACAAGAGACAGGCGATTCCTTGTACTTAAACATATTTTTTTAGTGAAATTGTCAGTGTTCAATTGAGAAGTGGACGTAGATCTTTGAGGATCGAACCACTATAAACCTTGTGTTCTTGTTATTGTTTTATTGTTTCTGCTTGTTGATTAAAACCTAGCAACCTCAAGTTGCTAGAGTATATCTGAAACAAACGTAACACCTACCTTGAGCTAAAACATTTGAAAAGAGACTAAGTGCAAGATACTTAAACATTCCGCTACATTTGTTAAGTTAGTCTTCCGCTGCTTTAACAACGAATCTGATCAGGGACCAATAACATCGAACTGACTTGGGCATATATGAATGCCTGAGTCTGACTGAGCATCGATATCTTTTGAAATGCTCATTCTTTAAAGGTAGACGCTCTGATACGGACTACTAAAAGTCAGTACAACTTTGCCCTCATACTGACTTCCCAAGGTCAGTATGGTAAACCCACATACTGACTAACCATAGTCAGTATGGAAAACGCCCTCATACTGAGTTCTCCTTATCAGTATGGAAATCCCTTGAAAAGCCCTCACACTGACTTCTCCTAGTCAGTATGGTAGGACCTTAAACTTAGTGCTCCAACATTATTTTAGGTCAAGGCTAGGCGTGATGATAGTCAGTTCTCGAGAATTTTCCTTTCTCGGTCTTCAATCTAAGTTCTATTACAACTTAATTTGATCCTATACAAGGATTATAAGATTAGAACTCTAGAAACTGGAAAAACTGACTAAGATGGCTTACAATCTTTGACCCACCAAAACATAAAAAATTAAGAAAGGAATTCTCTAAAAATGAATCCTAACAATATGGTACCTAGTTCCAATCACAGACAGTCATAAACATAACTTCTACCACCCAAGATACAGATATACGAGTTCGACTAGAACTCTGAACCTTAGTATCTAAAAGTGACACACAAGTCTGTATATATCTTCATACCTTCATGTAGGCTTAGGATTCCATTAAACCATCAAGATCAATGATCAAGATTCCTTTAATATCAGATAAAGGAATCGATCTTAACTTAGGTCCTATCAATGCGTACCACACGCACCAGCATACCAAGCAACCAAGATAAGCCGTTTATTATTGCATATGCTGCAACCTGTACCGACAGTCTATCATGGGATTGTCTCAGCTGTGTTATTGTTTATATCCTGCTAGGTCAATCAATCCATGATCTACTACACTCCGTATGATCACCCTATCGACGAGATAAAAGGATAAGAGTTTTTCCGAAACATGTTTGTTAATTCAAATAGGAGATGAACATACAACATTAATAATTCCCAGTATATTAACCAATAAACATTGTACATAATGAAGAAATCATAATGCTTTCAATATATAAATCCATCAAGTAGCCCTAACAGGCATTGAGCAGACACTAGCGCAGCAGTGGCGGTACTACGGATTCCGACAAAGTTCAGCGGCGCTGATGGAGAAGGCGATGACAATAGCATGCAGTGCAGTGTAGCCTTTGGGCGGGTACACGAGCACCCAACTGTGCACGTAGCCCTCTCTCACAGCTCCGACGGTCGTTGGCCGCGTGCAAGTGGTGCGCAGCAGATGGCATCAACAGTAATGGCAACCGTCGGTGGCGAATCAGGAGACAGCGACAACAAGCGGTGTGTGCACGGTGCAGCTTTCAGGCAAATACATGCGACCGCGCAACTGTCTTTGTACATTCCTCACAGGCATGGTTCGCGCCATAGCATAGGCTCCAGGATTTGTGGGGTTTTCTCCGACGACTTATGTATGGCGAAGGGCAGGTGAACGGAGCAAGTAGTAGCATCCATCTCATGGGTGAAAACTATAGAAAAGGCAATGCACGTTGATTTGTGTAACCCTAGCCCGAGGGGTGGCAGCATGGGCTATGTGCGACATGAGCCCTAAGTCGCGAACCCTAACCAACAAAACCTTAGCCACTATCCATGGTAGTGTCGTATCCCTTTGTTATGAACCGATGGCGTCGATGCGAGTGGTAGATGAGAGTCCGAGCGCGAATTGGGTGGTCTGCAACTCCTCCAGCAATTTGCGCAGGTGGTTTGCACGACAGACGACAAAACACGCGGTACTGGTGCAAACTCTGGTGACTACTGCAAAGCCGGCGGGTATGCAACTTGGTGCGACAGTCTACAGCAGGTGACGGCTAGGTCAAGCTTTCGCTGCGGAGGTTGGGTACAACGCACACCTGCGTATGTAGTTATTTTGTGTTGTACCGGCGAAAAGTCTAACATCGGTGGCAGCAATCCGGCAAGTGGTGGTTGCAATTGTTGGTACGTGACAAACTTGTCGAAGCCTTAAAAAATAAACCTTCTATGGTAGATACCTTTAGAGCAATGAGCAGGGTCGACGAATCCACAGACAGACAATTTTAAAACAATTTCAAAATAAAACTAAAGCAAAAATAAACAAAAGCAATTAAATAGGGGATTCGGGTTTTTAGATTTATAAACTAAAGAAAGTAATTAAAAGAACAAACTTTCACATATTAAAAAAATATAGTTGTGGAGCAAATCACAGGATTTGAATTACGAATCGATCATCGTTAGCTTCAATAATTGTCAAATATCCATGAATAAATCAATTTATAACTCAGCGCATATAAATCAATTTATAACTTAACGTATATGTTGTAGTGGTAAAAACACTTTATAAATGAAAAAAAAAATGAATTTGAGCTTTTTGGCAGCATCTATAGTGTGAGTTTTAAACTAATACTCCCTCCGTCCCATATGAATTGTCCACTTTGCTTTTGGCACAATAATCAATGCGAGTAGAGATAGAGGAAATTAGTATTTTATTAATGAG
Organism: Plectranthus barbatus; assembly: GCA_026898455.1. Lineage (NCBI taxonomy): Eukaryota > Viridiplantae > Streptophyta > Magnoliopsida > Lamiales > Lamiaceae > Plectranthus > Plectranthus barbatus. The sequence continues at coordinate 144,169 of JAPKLW010000151.1, read as the reverse complement.
TGGGTATTATTTTTCCATTTTAAGTAAGTGGACAATTAAATGGGACGGACAAAAAAGGAAAGGTGGATAATTGAAGTGGGACGGAGGGAGTAGTACATTTCTATTAAAATCATGATTATAAAAAGTTGGTATTTCACCTAACAATTGATTTTCCACATTAATCACTGTATATATTTTTCTTTCTTTCTTCCCCAACCGAACTAAAATAACTCCACTGCAATCGAAAATGGCAACTCTTCTCTCAACTCCCACCACTCTCTCTCTAAACCTATCACGTCCTCTTTCCAATTCCTCACCCGCATTCAAATCCCTCTTCTTCCACCCAAAGTCAAACCCCAAAATCCCACTCTTGAAGAAAGAATTCACATCCCGAATCCAGGCGGCAACGAGTGGTTTTGATCCAGGTCTTCTGCAAAAAGCCATTGACCTGGTCAAATCATCGCCACCTACGTGGCAATCCGCCCTCCTGAGCAACGTCGTGATCTTTACTTTGGGTTCCCCTATTCTCATCTCCGGCTTATCTTCGTCCGGCTTTGCGGCGGCGTTCTTGCTCGGGTCTCTCACATGGCGCGCTTTTGGTTCCTCTGGATTCCTTCTTGTCGCCACTTACTTTGTCATCGTGAGCTGATAAGCAAATAGTTTTCCTCTCTTTTGACTGTTTATGTTTGTCTATTATGGGCATGAGTTTTTTAGTAGAATTTTGAACTAAAAAATGGTTCTGGGTTTTTTAAAATTACATGAATTTGGTGTAATTGTGCGTGGTTTAGCTAATCTTAGGTCTCAAGATCTGAGTTTCCAAGATATAAAAAATACAGATATAAGAAAAAAAAAACGTTTTGCTTGTTTGCTTGGTTTTGAGTTTTTGTCTTGCATAAGCAGGAAAAGTTAAGATTTCTATCTATTTAGAATAATGTTTGTACAATGTGCTTTCACGGTTCAGAGCATAAGACCATCAGAATTTGCACCTTGTTATGAATTGAAATATTTGACACAGTAATTGAATTGACTAGGAATTTAGATGGTGAATTGTATCCACTATGGTAGAAGAGTTAGGTAATCTATTGATAATTTCAGGGGACGGCTGCTACGAAAGTGAAAATGGATGAGAAGGAGGCTCAAGGAGTTGCTGAGAAAATGAAAGGAAGAAGAGGGCCAGGAAGTGTGATTGGATCTAGTGCTGCTGGCTGTGTTTGTGCCCTCTTCTCAATCTTGGGGATTGGTGGGGTTGGACTTGCTCACCTATGGGAACTTGGCTTTGTTGCCAGCTTCTGTACTAAACTCAGTGATACTGTCTCCAGTGAGATAGGGAAAGCATATGGCAGAACAACGTTTGTTCAACTCTTTTGCTGTTTTTATCTGAGTTCACTTTGATTCCCTCTTTTTTTTTTTCTTGACAAGAAGAACTTTGATTCTATTGCTGCATTTTCATGAAATATTTGAACCATTTGAAAATGATGAGTAGATGAGTGACACATAAGAATTGGAAATCAATGCTTAGCAGTTAATCTTGCTAGCTGAAAGTATTCTTGTGACATTCTGCTGATTCACTTTACTTTGATCCATGCAACCTATCTTTGTTATTGACATTAATAATCCAGGATTAGCCAGCATGTCACTTTCGTTTCTAAAATAACTTATATTATAAAGAACCTATACAGTATTCTCTTTGAATTTGTGTATTTTAGGAGGTGACTGCATGTTCTAGCTGTACTGGTATTGCTTGGTTAACTCGTTGATATTTTTTCTCGTTTTAGTTACCTAGTAACAACATTCAAGATAGTCCCAAGGGGTACAGAAGGGGCTGTTAGCCTTGAAGGAACTTTTGCTGGAATTCTAGCTTCAGTTCTACTTGCTTCTGTTGGGTGTGTTCTGGGTCAGGTACATGTTTAGATTCCTTCTTTTCTAGAGTTCTTACAGGAAATTTTATTTAAGGAATCTCTGCTGTTTGCATGAACTTGATACATCTAATCCCCGTTATATGAACATATATTCATGGATTAAAAATTTTGTAAGGGAACCCTGTTAATCAGATGTGACACTTAAGAAACCTTCTCCAGGTGAAAAGTTGATGTAGCATGGACATTTGGGGTTCAAATCCCCCCCCCCCCCCACCCCTCACTTTCTTGTCTTTTGTTTTTTTTTGATGAAGAATAATTTTTCAACAGATAAACATACCACAAGCCATTATATGTGTAATTGCTTCCCAGATTGCTAATCTTGGAGAGAGTATTATTGGTGCTGTGTTCCAGGAAAAAGAAGGATTCCAATGGGTTAGTCATTGCATTTTGTCTCAGTGCCCTGCTCTCTTGCTTTCTACTGAATCATGTTTCCGATTTGACTTTTTTTTTTTGTTTTTTGATGGAGTTGAGTTGCAGGGGTTTCTTTAGGGAGGTGTGTGTGTGTGTGGTCTCTCACCCACTTAGGGGTGAGGGATACCTATAGGCTACACAACACCTTTGGTTCCTATTTGATTTTTCAAACAGTTAGTGTTCATTGTTCATATAACAGTAATCTGTGCATCATCCACTGATAAAATTATTTTTCTCTACCTGTGTATTCGTATCTCAAATTGCATCTTTCCTCCCATGCTCGTGAATTATGAAGAAAGTAGACACTTGTTCTTTTTTTTTTTTTTTCTCTATGTTTGGATATGCATCTGTTCAAGTATCCAGTTGATGTATAATTGTGCAGTGCATGCATGGACACTCGTGAAACAGCATTTTGCTTTCTTGATGATGTTTATAGTCAGTGCCGTTTCTGTGTTGAGCTTATTCTTTACTCTGTCTTTTCAGCTCAACAATGACATCGTCAATGTCCTAAATATATCCATAGGCAGCATTCTGGCAATCCTCATGCAGCAAATAATCCTCCAAAGCCGACTAACATAGAAACTTTTACTCAAATGCCTGACTCATGTCATTTACAAGTTCTCATCAACAGATATGCAGAAGCCAGCCCTTGATCTTGAGCTGGTTGACGACTCACAGTGTTGCAAAATGTGTGTCAATCAGCTGCCATGATCAGGTGATCTTCCCAGTTTACACTCTAATAATAGCACCTCACTCTGAAATCACCCCTTGAATGACTGCATGACTCTTGTCTTGTTCGCCTTTGTCATCGCGTATGGTTCTCAGAGGTTTGGATACCTTCCAGTGTCTCGAGATGTAGATGGAGTTTCTAATACATTGTTTTTCAACAGCAGGGAGCGTTTTGGGTGATGGGATTCGGAATCAGTCGCCGGATTTGAAGTCAAGTACATTTTCACAGATTTTATAGTCATTGTTAGAATTTGTTTTCTCTGTCGTTGAGTAGAATTCTTAGAAATCTACCGTTCATCACAATGATCACTTGTGCAATAGAAAGAGTTAAAGCAACATTGATTCCCAGTTTATATGCAGTTAAATGATTGCCCAAGTTGGCATATTTGTGTATTCCTAAAGAATTCATCCATTTTTTTTTTATTTTATATAGAGATATAAACTAGTCGAGCTTTTTGTGAGAAGTCAATTCTCGACTAAAAAAGAACTCGACTCAGTAAAAAGCTTGTTTAACAAAATTTATTAGCTTTTAAGAGACTACATCTGTGAGCAAATTCATCCATTCAATCTAACTTGGGTATTTTAAATTAGGGAAAACTATGAAAAATACTCTATAGTATTGGTCAACTATGAAAAATACCTTAATGTTTGCTTTTCCTTGAATTATACTCTAATGTTTCATTTTGCCCACTAAAAATACCCTTTACTATGAAATATATCCTAAAATTTCTCATATCATTGAATTATACCCTAATGCTTGATTCTGTTAATTAAAAATACCCTACGTCGCTAATGGTGTTAAAATTTTAATACAATATATGCCACATATATACCAAAGAAATGGAAATGTCACATTATTTAATTTATGATTCATAAAAATTTTAACATCATTAACGATTGAGGGTATTTTTAATAGATAAAATTAAATATTATGGTATAATTCAGTGATAAAGAGAAACATTGGGGTATTTTTTATAGTTAAAGGGTATTTTTAATTGACAAAATAAAACATTAAGGTATAATTCAAGGAAGGAGAAACAATAGGGTATTTTTCATAGTTTAGGGTATTTTTCATAGTTTTCCCTTTAAATTATTACTCCCTCCGTTCCGGTTTAATTGTCCCGGGTTGATCGGTTACAATAATCAAGGAGTGTGAGTGTAGATTAAGTTGAGTGGAATTAATATTTTATTATTGAGTGTGAAAAATTACCTTTTTTAGTGATGGGAGAATTAAACTGGGATAGACGAAAAAGAAAAGTGGGACAATTAAACTGGAACTGAGGGAGTATTTTTATTTTTTTTGCTAAAAACGGAATAATAAAATTGAGTTAAATAATTTTTCTTTGAATAAAATAAACTTAAACTTAAATATAAAAAGCTTGTGTATATTTTATTTGTTGGAATAATTTAGAATTAGTGAGGAAAATGAAAAGTTTTTTGCAACTTAGATTGTTTTTGTATGGTCTCAAATTTTCTTGGAGTGTTCACATTTGAAATGGTGCCTATAAATAGTGCTGACATTTTCTCTCTTCTCTTTAGTTTCTTTCATTCTTCTTTCGAGCTTTATTAGCTAATATTCTTATTATGAATAACAAACTTTCTTTCATTTCCTCCTTAGTTCTTGTTCATTCAATGAGCTAAAATTTTCTCGTGCTCTCTCTTTGGTCAAGTTTGGATATCACTTTATAGAAATTGATGTGATAGATAGTTCTAGTTGTATTTTTTAATTATTAATTTGTAATAAAGAAAAATGAATGGAGACGAAGAACGAAGAACAACATGAAGATGTATCGTGGTCATGCACAACAGAGTGCACAATGGCGCCCTAGATTTGCATGCACATAGCGAGTACCCTCGCCGGTGACGACATGCAACAATAGCGGTGGATCTAGTGATCGATGGCAGAGGTGCGGCTGGACGACGACAATCAACATGTAGATGCAGCCCTAACAAGCGTGCACACGTGAACACGTGGTCCCATCCACGCGATGATAGGTCGTAGCAGGCGACAACTAGTGACGGCGAGCAACAGGCAGGCATCACGGTGCCGACCTCTGATAGCAGGCGCACGCGACACGACAAAGTCCATTAGGGGTTTTTGTGCATGTGCGTATTTGGAGTGCACAACTGCATGGGACGGCCAGGGGTAGTTGGATGTGGATGGAAACTCCAACGATGACAGGTGATGCGGTAGAGGCTAATCAGAGGTGCATGGTTGATGGGTATGATGTGTGGCAGCCTAAGAAGATGCACCCATGACATTACTTTGTATCTCCATCGTAGGACAGTGGCGGCTATTGGAGGTGGCGGTTATGTTGTTGGGGGCTTTAGGGTTCACGGCATAGTCTACTGGGCCATGATATGTGATTATGAGCCCCATATCTTAAAAGTCCATTTCCACAAAAACATCAGATTTCAAATTTGCAGTGGAGACCCAACTTTGAAGATATATGTAACTGAAAGCATCTAAAAGTAGAAGGTCCTTGCAATTCATACTCGAAGTTGATGTAATTAAGGAAGGAGGAAGAGCTTTCCTTGTCAGGCCCCACGGCAGACACCTTTCTCTTGTTTGGCGCGTTTCTACGCGTCTTATTCTTACTCACCTTCTTCTTTGTTCAATAATCCTTTGCCATCCGATTCAGGGAGAGGACATAGGATGAAGTCAAGATTGACACCCAGACTAGGATTTGCAACTCAGACACCATACTCCTTTGCTTGCCGCCTTCACCAATGTGCACCTGGGGCTACTGCGACGACTCAACTTTAGTTTTATCCATCCTGTTCGTGATCTTCTTTTCTCACTTTTTATGTCCTATAATATCTCACGAACCTTTGTCGGGTCAACCATTATTGATGAACTCAAATGAGCTTCAATGATCCTAGAGACATTAATAGCTTGACCCCTTCAAATATTCTGTAAAATCCTATCTCTGCGACTTAGGCTGGAAATGGCAAAAACAGTTGCTTGCTTCTTTACAAAGAGTGTAGCAGGGGCCAAAGGTCCCTCATAAAAAAGACAACTGTTAGCGCAAAGGCAAAAATATACGAGTTTAAACTGGAATACATACTTTTTGGAGGCTAAAATACCCCTCGAGCAGGCACATGCCATTTTTGGTCAACTCTTAACAAGATATACTTCAACTGCCACCCCTTGGAATTGCTCCCACTACCTAACACGAAAGGGTTATTCGTATAACGGTTGGAGAGGTAAAAGTAAAAGGTCCGCGACATAGGTTTTAGCTGGTAAAAGTATACCCACTCTCCGATTGACGGCTCATTGAAACTAATGACCCGATAAGAGAGATAGATGGAAAACATGTGGCACCATGCTATGGGAAAAATTTGGCCAAATTCCAAATGATAGATAATGAAAATGTGAAGGAAGAATGGATGGAGCGGAAGCCTAATTCCATATCAAAAACATCGAGTGAAGAATGCAACATGGTTCTCAGGCGGACGATGACACCTATCATTAGGTCTAGGAATTCTGTATCAGAAAGAGGAAAGATCGATCGAATGCCTCATACATAGGTCTAGGAATATCAACTCAGTTAATGATGAGGGCAGTATGTGGGAAATCAACCAATTATGTTGGAGTCGAAGTCAAAAGCATAGACCCTATATTCAGATAGAGGAAAGGATTCATAGGTTTGCTTATGTGAACCATCGTAAGACAAACCCGACTAAGAGTTGGATGTAAAAGCAGAGATGACGATATTTCCCTAGTCGAAGCCATGAGAAACAATAATAGAGGGAAAAGCAACGTTAAAGTCAGTAATCAGGGCAAGCAAAAATCTAAGTCTTAAGGGTGAGAATTGACGATCGTTGAAACAAGGGAAGCAAAAGTAAAATATTTGTTTTACAACACATATTTATAATCACAATTGCAAATACATATCGACAATACGAAGTGATGTCAGCTGAACTTCTATATAAGCCCTACATGTCATATAGGCGACCCATCCTCAAGAATCATAACACGTTGAATAGTCATAAATAAAGTGATATATTGTAGTAAAAGTAAAAAATGATACAACATAACGAGGGTTGAACCTCTATTACTAAGGCAATACAACAATAAGAATAGGTGTTGTAGAGACTATTCTAAGAAGTTCTTTAGAAGAATAAATCAACATCCATGGAATGCATGCAAGTGTGGATCTTCTTATGTAGTTTCTCAAATATTTTCACATCGAATGCTTCTCTCATAGTAAAACCTTTAAGAGCATAAGATCTCAAGTAAGTCGACCCCTTCTCCAGTGCACGTTGTTTATAGCTTCTTCCTTAGATCTTTGACCTCGCATTCTAAGGATGATCTTTTACTTTCTAAGTCAGAAAATTTCTCGATCAAGCTCGCTTCATTCTCAACACTCAGAGAAACTTGTCCCACATCCAACCTAATGTGCCAGTCACCACCCGATGGATGATTCGCTCCTCGACCAACTTACCTTCAATTTGTGAGCATAATTCTATAAAACCTCAACCCTGCTCTTGAAGATCATTGAATTCCTGTAAATAATTTTACTAATAGAAGGGAGAGAAAGGAAAAGGACGATACCTGGAAAGATACGCAAAAATCATGGAGAGCTCGTAGCAACCAAGCCCTAACAGATACAAGGTTGGTCACCCACTCCAAGTAGTGAGTCGTCATCATTGCCAGTATCTGTCAAATCAATAAAATCCATGCTCCTTAAGGAAACGTGGGCTTCAATCATCTTAGCTCCCCCGAGATAATTTGTATGATCAAATCAACCAAAGAATGGGGCAGATAGGGTTTTACTTAATTCGACAACATTAAAACATGGTCCCTTGCCACCTCAACATCTCTTTAGCTTGTGGCAAATGTGAATGACTGCATCATCACCATGGGATTTATTTGAAAGAGATACCCCATGCACGCCAAGAGAATCTGCAACATGCTCTTGGAAGATTGAGCAAAAATTGTGAACCCTAACTGCATAAACCTTATTGCGGCGATAACGACTGTCAAAAAATGACTCACTGTGAGGAGGAACTTTAAAATAAATATGAGTGGTCAAAAGTAAAAGAATGCAGCACGCAAAAGAGCTCACGACTTGCTTTTCCAAAAAACTATCGAATTCGTAGCCAATCATCATTGAACTCAAAGGTTAGGAAATCTTCCCTCTACCCTTATAGATTGGCAGGACCATTGTTAAGCAACACCTCTTCTTTGGGCCATGCAACAAAATAGTAGTGGCAATCATAAGTGTTGGAGTATTCTATAAAACAAACTTTTAAGTGAGTTTTATCACGTACATAATATCCTCTGATTACTTGTAAATAAATGTTATCACATTGTTGCAATCTCACGATTGCATGTATATCCACTTATCTTATATTGTAAACAACATGGTAGATGTGTTGTCTCACTAAAGACCACATTGTTGAGTTCCTTATAAGATATAAATCATATTCACAACTGAGATAGTTCTAGATAAACTATCATTTAAGGTTGTACTATACACTTGTGAAAACTACTTTTGGTTTTTAGTTTATACTAGTGCGTGGTGTTAATTTAATGGATCACAGGGAAACATGTTCTTTTGTTTGGACTTTTTGAAGGACCAAGGTCTTGTCCAATCTATAATATTTAGATATATATTAATAAATATTTGTTACTTTGGCTTACCATGGGTGAGAAACAAAGGATGATTCAATATGCTTCGTATCATGGGTAAAAACATTATTTATACTATATTTATTTATTGACATTACAACACTGTGTCCCTGACATTTAGGTTAATGACTTCCCCTTATGGTGCTCATATATTTTTTTCGTATTAAACCCTACATGTGGAATTTTTTCTGATACGATAAGCATGTTGAGCGGGTACTACTTAAGGAATAAAGATATTAATTAAGTTAGAGTTGTGAAAGACATTGATTAATCAATGGACGTGCGTGTCTTAAACATGAGGAATTAATTAAGTCAATAGAAGCCCTGATTCACTTCGGGATAGATTTGCAACATTAATTCTCTAGTGGAATGAATAAATGTTATAAGTTCAAATTATATTCAGGGCTAAATATATGTGTTTGGACTTACGAGAAGCCCAATCCCATAGCTTTTAGAGATCCTTAGCCTGACCCAATAAGAAACCCTTGATGATGCTTATAAATAGGAAGCAGATAACGAGAGATTTTAACCTAATTCCACCTAACCAAGTTCATGTGTTGAATGGGGGATACAATTTTTATCTCTCATATACAAGGTTTGATTTTTTGCATCTAATGTCTCACAGGATTGTTGTCCACCCAATATCCGATCATAGTTTGCTATACACGGGCAAGAAGATCTCCAGTGGAATCAATCTGCATATCTTTATAGATAGATCAAAGTAATACTTGATCTTCATGATTTAATATTAAAAAACCATTTATGTGTATGTCTGGTATCCAACATCGATCGTGGGGACGAACCGTCTTCACTGGTGTGTTCTATCAGTATGTTAAGAGGACAAACTGGTACAAGCAAGTCCACTATTCAAATAAGGGTTCTTTGACACCCGCATCTTAAGAACGGAACGAAGTACCCATTAAGGGATGCCACGTGTTGGGGCAAAGTTGCATGTGGGTTATGTTGAGGTTGGATTGGAAAAGCAAAGGGATACAAATCTAATATGGAGGATCAACAGAATTTATAATCCTTAATCTTTCACTTTTTTTTTTGAATTAAAATTTGGATATTTAATTCTCTTTCTGCAGATCAAATTGAAACAAGTGGTGGAATCAGATTTGGATTCAACACGATTTGGATTCAGATCCTACGAAGTTAAGGTAATCCTAGATCCACTGCATTAGGAGCATGAATAGGTTTATTAAGCTGAATGGTAATTATTCGGACATCTATGAACGATTTTGGTTAAGGAATTTGTGAATCAGTTTACAGCAAAAATCCCTACACAATGGTGGTGAGAAAAGTGTCACGTGCACTAGTTTTTTGCCCAGGCTTCTCAAGTAGGCATTTTGTCCTGCCGATTGACGATGACCCCAAAGTGGATCTCTGGTGCTGTTGGCTGGGAATAAAAGTCTTAACTTAGAGCTTCAAACCCCTTGGGTCGGCAGGTGCTGGTTGTGGGTTGTTCGGTGGCGACTACAGCTAAAATAGGTCGCGTGTAGATAATCTTGAAGCTAATTTGTGAATGGGTCGAAATTCAGATCCAATTTGAAGGCCTAATTGAAGAGCTATATATCAAATATTCATATAGTAGAATTGGTAGATATGCAGGTACACTTTTATGTTCTTGCATGATGTGTTGTTTATTTTCGAGCTTGCTGATGTTTAACATGTTAGGAGCATGCTGGGAATTATTGAATTTTTTATTGCATGTTGTCAAAAACCTTCAACGTAAATGACTAATTGATTTAAAATAAATTTTAATTAATTTATTTAGGCCTCTACAATTGATCTTGTATGTTATTGTGGGTGTTGTTCGCGGGACCTTGGACATCACCCCCAACGGATACAACATTCACTAGATAAAGACTTCTAATAAAGTTGGATTTATCTTTAAATTAAGTGTGTGTCACTCGTGGGACCCTGGGCATCTCCCCTAACAGATTCGTCATTCACGGCTCATTGGTTAAGAAATTATTTGCAAACGATGTAAAGTCCTAGCGGTAAGGTCATCAATTGTGAATTATTTTCTTGTTGTTTAAAATGTTGTAATCACTTAGATGTGAATTTCTATATAACTCCCCAACGGAGTCCCTGTTTTAATTCACATAGCCTGCGTATATGGTCCGATTATTATTGGTCCAAACTGTTTGGATTGGAATTGAAATCTTGATATAGTCTTGGTTGGGGAAAAGTATATATTTGTACTTAAGACACTAACTCCAGGTCCTTTAAGCCCTCACCTCCACCTGAAAGTAATCATGGGTAAGAAGTAGTACTCTGTTGCTGAGTTTCTCACTAACTTGATTATAGTGGAGGATCTCATGGGTAAGGGATCACATGCTCTGGTTTCTTTCAAAACACCATCTTCTTTATGTAATAATGGTAAGAAGAAGAAACCTTAAAAGAAAAAGAGCAGTGGGAGCAGTGGAAATGAATGGCACTTTCTCATATTATGACACTTTTTGGCGGTGTTACGAAACTAAAAGGAATGTACTACAAGTGTAACCGGTCTGGGCAATCACATATCTGATTGTCCCTCTAAATGAAGGTTAACTTGGGTATATCTTCTACTTTAGTAGGTGAAACATGTTTTGTGGCTAGTTCTACTATCTTTTGGATAGTAGATAATGATGCTACTGATCATGTATTTTTTACTCTACATGGCTTCGTGCAGACAAGACAACTGAACGAAAACAAGATCATCATAAGCTTAGGGAATGGTACTAGAGTAGGTTTGTTGTAGTGGAAGATGTGCCCTTATCTTTCTTGGATAGTGTTTTTAGTAGGGGTGTTCGCGGTCCGGTTCGGCCAGTTTCGGAGGAAAATCTTAACCAAACCAATAGGTACGGTTTGAGATTTTTCCAAACCATTCTGGCCGAATAATTTAGCCAAACCAAACCTGCCAAACCATATAAAAATGGTCCGGTCCAGCCGGTTTTTGCGGTTTTAAATGAAACATGTTCTAAAGTTTAACAATGCACTATATATTTCAAAGTAAAAACTACACTTCATACCAATAATATAAAGTTCTAAAATACAAGATATAAAATAAAAAAGTCCGTAGTCCACAACATTTCAACAATCCACTAAAGTTATTACACTTCAAAGTCTCCAACATAAAATATTTTTTTTTTGCATAATTTGAACCCGAGACACTTGATTCCTTTTTGAAGATAAAAATGACCAATTTAGTTATGCTTGCTCCTGAAGTAGAAACCGGTCCGTTTGTTCCTGAATAGCTTCTTTCAAAAGAGCTTCTGCTTCTTCAGTAAATGTCTTAGTAGAAGATATCATTTCTTTGAACTGAGGTTTATTGGTCTTTAAATAAGTACGTAATTCAACAAGAAATTTCCTTACCTGTCCAATTTCTAATGAATCAAGATAACCATTTGTTCCGGTATAAATAGTCATTATCTGTTCTTCTACTGTAAGGGGGGCTGCTTGAGATTGTTTAAGTAATTCGCGTAATCGTTGACCTCTTGCCAATTGATTCTGAGTAGCTTTATCAAGATCCTACAGTGCGTGGCTCTCTCTTTGTGAACCTTTGCTCACTGGACTGAGCTTCATTTCTTTTTCCTTTAGCTTTCTCGAGGAGTACGGCCAGGTTCCTCATCTGTTCCTCCATTTTGGAAACTGACAGGTTCGTTTCCTTCTTCTGTACTGAGGTGGAGGTATCCTCCGCTGGTGAGGATAGGTAGGCAGTTTTCTCAAACTGAACTGGCTTTTTCTGTCGTCTTTGGAAGTCTCTCTTTAAGAAAAATGCAGCATCATCATTTACTGCTGATTTCGGGGTTCTAACAGCTTCATTATTGATCACCATCTGAATATCCCATTCATGGCTCGAAGTTCGGCGAACAGCTCTTTGGTGGACATTTTCGAGAGATCCATGGTCTTTAAATTGGTGGTTTTGATAAACCAATCTTCCTTCGGCTTTTGTTCAAGAATTTTGGTGTTCATGCCAACCACATTTTCTTATTTTCCAAGACCTTTCATCTCACTGACAATGGCGTTGAACCTTGCTTCCATTGATTTGATCGTTTTGCCAGGCTGCATCTGGAAAGATTCGTATTTGTCAACGCACATTTGTTTCTTATTGCGCTTCATTGCTTCAGTTTCCTTAGTAAGCTCGTTGATCCAATCCCATTACTCTTTAGCACTATTGTTCTCTATGGCTTTGTCCATGAGAGATTCAGGGAGAGATTGCATGATCATTTCTTGAGCGATGGGATCAAGCTGATGACGTTTCTTGTCTTCAAGTGTCCATTCTTCAGTGGCTTATCTACCATTTGAGTACCACTTTGGCCATCTTCTCCTTCGAGCTGGATATTAATCTTCTAGATCTTCAGAGGTCCATTCTTTAAGACTGTTAGGTATTGATATGTAAATCCCACCTTTAATTTTGATGTTTTGATGTCTCAAAATTGAATACCTAGTTCTAGAGTAATTATTTCTATAATCCTTGTATAGGACTATTGAGTTGTAATAGCTAGAGAGGAAGCATTCAACAAGAGAACTATGAAGACAGTTCGAGAAGTCCTATAGAAGAAAAACTGTGAAGACAGTTCAAGATGGATCATAGAAAACTGCGAAAGAAATTCAGAGTAATGAGTAAATTTACTAAGCATGCAGTTTGGAACTACCAAGGACAAAACATCGCTGAAAACTGTGGACACAATTTTCGTGAACATTATGGGAAAACTGTCGAGGGTATCTCACAGTTAGAAAACAAGCGAATTCACACAATTGAGTGCATGTGAAAAATAAGGAGCTGAAACAGTCGTAAAGAACCTTGGAATCTCAATGACAAGGAACGTGGATTCAGACAGTTACGATTGGACTCTAACGTTGTTTGAGTCTGACATAACAAGTACAAAATTGTCTCAGAAAAACATGGTTGTTCTCGGAAAAAGGCAGAGGAGCAGGTCTGCGTCATCAAAAAGTAAGGTCGCTGATTGAACAACATCGACTTTGTTTCTATCGTCTACTTTTCAACTTTCGGCTATAAATATCAGGAGGAGAAAAGACAAATATATTCGTTTGAACACATTCAAAGCTTGTCGTTACTCTGCCAATTTTAAAGCTCAAACACATATACAATGCTCAATCAAGAAAGCATTAACTTCGTGGTTCATTTATTGAACACGAGGCTTTATAGCTTAATGAATCTTCAGAGATTCACCGTGTAACCTTGGTGTACACGAGGATTAAGTTTGTCGACTTAGTGTATTTTCTGGGTGTTCCTATTTTTCAAGTAAGAACACAGCTGCCTAAAACTCTAAGGAGGCCAGGTTATCATGGGCTTTTGCCAACCTCTGTACGTTCTGGGAAGAACTCAACTATCCACCTACCGGAGAAGGAGAAGGGAGGTTTATCCTCAATCCATTTCTGACAACTACTAGTTCTGAGAAGAATTCAAGGTGCCACCTAGCTTCGAAGAACTAAAGAAGGCGTGAAGAACAACTACCTGGGCGAGTGATCCATTCTGCTGTGGACGGTGGCTTCTACAGCAATTGGCTATAGATCATGAGGATTGTATCTTCATTACATAGTGAATTTCCAGATTAATCTTCGAAGAGTGGACATAGGACTTAAAGCTCCGAACCACTATAAATATCCTGCGTCGTTTACAGTGTTTATTTACTTTTTGCACATTTTTCAATTGTTTTGAAACCTTCAACACTTATCAGAAAGTGTTGAAGTGTAAAGTTGTTGACTGCTCATAACTGTAAATTGGTAACCTAATCTACTGGCTAACACAAACTGTCATTTGTAAAACTGTTGCTTAAAACTGAACTATCGTGTTTAAGAGTGCAAATAACTGACTTTATACTTCCGCTGCACATCATACGTACTCTGATCTGGGACCAACAAGTGGTATCAGAGCAGGTCGGTCTTTCTAGACTATCCTGTTTTTAGTTGCTTAAGATCGGATCCGTACTTCCTTGCACTCTTAATTGTTTATTAAGTGTGATTAGCGAGTAGGTTATCTCAAGATAATGATGAGCTATCCAAGCCTTCCCAAGTACAACCCGGAGAAGTTTGAAATATGGAAAAAGAGGTGTCTCATTGAACTAAGAGCTCAACATTCAGAGATGGATGAAGTTTTAAAGAATGGACCCCTGAAAATTCATAAGCCTAAAATCCAGCTCACAGGAGCAGATGGTCCGAGTGGTGTCAAAATGATAGATAAACCACTGGAAGAATGTACACTTGAAGACAAGAAATGCCATCAGCTGGATCCCATCGCTCAAGAGATGCTTATACAATCTCTCCCAGATTCTCTCATGGATGAAGCATTACTAAAGGACAATGCTAAAGAGCTATGAAACTGGATCAACGAGCTTACCAAGGAAACTAAAGCTATGAGATGCAATAAGAAACAAATATGCGTCGACAAATATGAATCCTTCCAGATGCTACCTAGCGAAACAATTAAATCGATGGAAGTATGGTTTAACGCCATTGTCAGCGAAAAGAAAAATCTTGGAAGAGAAGAAAAGGTGGCTGACATCAATGCCAAAATTCTTTCAAGACTGCGGAAGGAAGACTGGT
This sequence comes from Plectranthus barbatus, assembly GCA_026898455.1. NCBI lineage: Eukaryota > Viridiplantae > Streptophyta > Magnoliopsida > Lamiales > Lamiaceae > Plectranthus > Plectranthus barbatus. Next base: position 128,938 of record JAPKLW010000151.1, on the reverse strand, counting down.
TTGTCAAAACCACCAGTTTGAAGACCATGGATCTCTCAAAACTGTCAACCAAAGAGAAATTCTCCGAAGTCCAAGCCCATGAGTGGGATATTCAGATGGTGAACAGGAATGAAGCTGTTAGAACCCCAAATTCAGCAACTGATGATGACGCATCATTCTTCGTAAAGAGAGACTTCCAAAGGCGACCAAAGAGGTCAGTTCACTTCGAGAAAACTGCCTATCAAACCTCACCAGCGAAGGATGCCTCCACCTTAGTTCAGAAGAAACAAATTGAACTGTCAGTTGCAAAACTGGAGGAACAGATGAGGAACCTGGCCGTACTTCTCGAGAAGGCAAAAGGAAAAGGGATGGAAACTCAGTCCAGTGAGCAAAGGTTCACAAAGAGAGAGCCACACACATGCTATGAATGTAACTCTCCAGATCATCTAAAGTACGAATACCCTCTAGTTTCTCAGGAGGAGAGAGACAGACTGAAGAAGGTGTTTGAAAGGAGAGTATCTAAAGCTGTGGCCTAAGCAATGCTCACAAGAACTGAAGTGCCAGACGTTCCAGACCATGATGATGGGTACTACACATCTAAGGGTGAGAATGATGAGGAAGCACTTCTTGCCTTCATGGCAGCTATTGATAGAGATGTTACCGACAGGATGACAACGCTTCAAACTGTGAAATAGTGGTAACAACTCATCTACCCTCATCTCTTGCATCTACATGTTTTGAAGAAAACTCTGAATTTTGTCATTCAAACTCAGAAGATGTTTCTTTTAATGAGATTATTATAGAAGTAGAAAAATTCCATGAGATTAAAGATGAATTAGTAAGTGAAAATACCTCACTGAAGTCAAAGATTTCAGCCTTGACCGATGAAGTCGCCAAGAAGAGGTCAATCAGTGAGGATTTGAAAAACTCAAGGAAGAGCATTCAAAACTTCTTAAAGATTTTGAAATTATTTCAAAAGAATGTGATTCTCTGAAGAAAATTGATCCTGTTAAATGTGAATGCACTTTCAAAAAGAGTTCAAGAAAATTAGATGAGATTTTGAATTCTCAAAAACAGTCGTTCGGTAAACACGAAATTGGTTTCTTTGAGCATCAAAATGAAAAGGTCTTGAACGAACATGCATCCACTTCTAGGACTAAGAAAACAGTTTTGCACTCTGTCAAATGCCAAACTTAGCCCAAGTCATATGCTGGAGAAAGGAAATGTCAAATTCAAAGAGCCAGTAAAGCAAAATGTCAAAACCAAATGTTGGTAAAAAACTGACCCGAAACAGGCACCTCGACAGAATACTAAGATAGTTCGTAAACTATATAAACCAACTATCGAGAGGAGAAATGACTTTCCGTCAAAACTGGACAAGCGTAATGTTTCATATGCAAGGAATCTAGTTTTACCAACAAGAACAACTAAGCAACATGTAAATGTTGCAAGGAAATCAGTTCAACAATCGGATAGAAATCCGAGAAGTTATGATAGATCATAGTTTATGATAACAGTTATCCGAATAGGAGGAACACCTATTCGAGGCCTGAGTCGAGACATTTTTACTCTCGAAAGATTGTGATGGCTATTCACCCGAGAACAGTTTCTTGAGACTCTTTCCAAAACAACCGCTTCAGGAAGAGTTCACACACCAAAACATCTCATAACATGCATTTAAATAGCATACATTACTTTAGAAGAAAGGTTGATCATTCACCAAAGAGTGATCTAGTTTCACAAACATTCACCAAAGGTTGGATCCAGAAGACTGACTTTGCAGGAGCCGAAAGGATACGGGGACCTAAATAACTTTTCTGTCTTGCAGGGACTGAGTTCTCAAAAGAAAGCAAAATCATGGATTTTATATAGAGGGCGCTCGACACACATGACAGGAGAAAAGGATTTAGTCAAGAACCTTGTGATGTACAAAAGAGCATCGGTCACTTTTAGGAACAAGGCTAAGGGACAAGTGATTGGAAAAGGTTGCGTGGAGCACAATGGAATCATTATCCAGAACGTGTCCTTAGTCACCAACCTGAAACACAAACTTCTAATTATAAGCCAACTGAGTGAGAGTGGCTATATTGTCAGTTTTGAAGAATTAGAATGCCACATCATAGACAAAGTGACTCACAAGACCGTAATCAGAGGAATCAGGAAAGGAGGTCTTTACATTGTTGATTGGTCTAGTGGAGAAGGGGGAACTTGCCTCCTGGCACACAGTTCCTCAGAAGGAGTAAACTGGCTGTGGCACAAAAGACTGAGTCATTTGAACTTCAACTCGATCAGACATATGGCGAAGCATAATTTAGTTGAAGGATTGCCACAAAAGAAGTTCCAGAAAGAAGGAGTCTGTCAATCTTGTTAGCTTGGGAAACAGACAAGAACATGCCTGTTACAGCAAGCACAGAATGACTCTTGGAACTGCTTAACATGGATACGTTTGCTCTAGTTACTCCACCTACAATTGGAGGAAGAAATTATACATTAGTAGTTATTGATGACTACTCTAGATATACATGGGTGGTGCTGCTCAAATCCAAAGACGAAGTCAAAATTCATTCGCCAGAATTGATTACCCGTCTTCAGAATGACAAAGGGGTGACAGTTAAGAGGATAAGGTCCGATAATGAAACAGAGTTTTGTAATGGATCCCTTATGGATTTCTGCACTGAAATTGGAATCAGACATGAGAAGTCTACTCCAAGAACTCCTCAACAAAACGGTCTTGTTGAGTGGAGGAACAGAACACTCAAGGAAGCAGTAAGGACCATGATGGCCGAGACCGACCTTGGAAAATAATTTTGGGGAGAAGCTTTGATGATAGCTTGCTACACGCATAATCGAAGTGCATTCAACACGCAGCTGCGCAAGACTCCCTACGAGATCTACAATGGTCGTAAGCCCTCTACAGATCATGTTCGTGCTTTTGGTTCTCCATGTTATATTCAAAATAAGGGGAAGTCTAAATTGAATACTTTCATCCCTAAGACTAATGAAGGGGTGATCCTTGGGTATGGACATCCTTCAAATAAAAGGATATAGGGTATTCAATAAGACAACCCAGCTCGTGGAAATAACATGTCATGTTGTTTTTTGTGAAGCTAGTCTAGTGCGCAGGACACTTCAAGAACTGAGTCTGGAAAATCATGGGATCAAGGATGTCCTTAAGGAACCTAGAATTGATCTTGATCATAATCAAGCAGTTCTTTAACTAGATCTATGACTGATATTTTCGAGACTCCAGTCACCTCGGCTGAACCCCAAGCAGTCGAGAGGGCCAATGATGCTAATATCATTGTTGAGGACTTAAAGCTCATTAACATCGAAGATCAAAGTGAAAAGATGCCCCTTTATATAAATGCAACGGTTTCTGAGGCCACTAAGGAAGCAGATCCAAATGTAGAGCCAACTGCAGTTCAGAATCTAGATGCTGATCAGAATGTTGTTCCAGAACAAGGAGATGAAGTCGTTTCTGAACAAGGAGATAGAACAGTTCGAGAACAAAGAGGCGAATCAGTTCCAGTACTTAAAAGTTAACCATCTCATGAGGAACATCCTATAGCTTCTAAGAATCCAGCTGCTCCTGCTGAAGCCGTACCTGTGAAGAAGCCTAGCTGGCTAAGAGATCATCCGACTGAAGCCATCCTGGACGATATTGGAAATCCTGTTCGAACCAGGCAAGGCACCCCATTAATGTCTTGCTTTTTATCCTAGATTGAACTTGTGAATATTTTTGAAGCTCTTCAATCAACGGACTGGATAAATGTGATGCAAGAAGAGCTAAATGAGGTTACTCGCAACAATGTGTGGTATCTAGTGGATCGACCTACACATTAGTCTGTGATTGGTACCAAGTGGGTCTTCCAGAATAAAAGAAATGAGACTGGAACCATCGTTCAAAATAAAGCAAGACTGGTTGCTAAGTGCTACGCACAATGTGAAAGGTTAGACTTTGATGAAACGTTCGAACCAGTTGCTAGACTGGAAGTTATTCGTCTATTATTGGCGTATGCAGCTTACTCCAATTTCACAGTTCTTCAAATGGATGTGAAAAGTGTCTTCCTTAATGGAGAATTAGAGGAAGAGGTCTACGTCGAACAGCCCCCAGGTTTCAAGCAAGGAAACCAAGTCTACAAACTAAGTAAAGCTTTATATGGATTAAAGCAAGCACCTAGAGCATGGTATGAAACTCTCTCTCAGTTTCTGCTCAAGAATGAATTTGAAGAAGGTGCGATCGACCGAACCTTGTTCAAAATAGAGGATGGAGAAGACATCCTGCGTGTTTTGATCTATGTAGATGACTTCATCTTCGGCAGCAAAAACACCAAGTTATGTGAAAAGTTTCCCAGTTGATGCAGAATAAATTTCAAATGAGTATGATGTGAAAAATGACATATTTTCTTTGTTTACAAGTTGATCAGTCTGACGAAGGGATTTTTATAAGTTAGAAGAATTGTACTCAAGACTTAATCAACAAATTCTATCCGGAGAAGACGAAGTCTCTAAGGATTCCTATGGGCACCAGTTCTCAGATCACTCTCGATGAAGAAGGAGAACCTATTGATCCAACTGCTTATAGAGGAATAATTGTGTCTCTACTGTATCTAACTGCCAGTTGACCCGATATATCTTATGCTGTGGGAGTGTGTGCAAGATTCCATGCGAATCCTAAGAAGTCCCACACGGAAGTGGCAAAAAGAATCGTGAGATACGTTAAGAAGACTGAGTCTTTAGTTATCGGGTATCCCAAAACTGATGGAATCATGCTGAATGGATTCTCTGATTCAAATTTTGGAGGCTGCAGAATTGACAGAAAGAGCACAAGTGGAACTTGTCAGTTTTTAGGTCATAAATTGATTAGCTGGTTCTGCAAGAAGCAACACTCCGTGGCTACGTCAACCATTGAGGCTGAATATGTGGCAGCAGCCAGCTATGTGCTCAAGTGCTTTGAATAATGCAGCAGCTTAAGGATTATGGAATAGAAACTGGATGTGTTCCTATTTACCATGACAACAACAGTGCAGTTCCTATTTCATAGAATCCAGTTCTACACTCCTGGACGAATCACATTGATATTCGTCTTCATTTCATTCGAGATCATGTTGAGAAGGAGGATATCTCGGTGGAATATATTAGAACTGAGGACTAGTTAGCAGACATCTTCACCAAACCGCTACCTGAGGCTCGATTCAAAGAGCTATGCATCAAACTAGGTCTTCTAGAGTTTGATGAAGTCTCAAGAGAAAGAGATGAATACTGATTCGATGCATAACAATATGGTTTATTATTTAAGTCAAACTCACTATTTTTAAGACAGTTTACTCAATGTTAAAGTCGAAGGGAAAATGACTACTTCATGAATTAAGTAAGGAGGAGGATACAATGTCCAAGCAAAACATAAGGAATCTATATTTACAGAAAGCGGGTGGACATACATCTTGATGGGTAGTAGTCGATGGCAACCAGTTTGGACCCATCTTCAGTAAACAGAGGGATTCTCTTTTCAATGAGATAGCACAATTGCATGCTGTATGAGATGGTGACCTCAGGAAGATTTCGAAAGGCCATCATCAGGCGGTCAAAGATGAAAGCTGCCCAGTCTACTTCAGCCTGGTCCTCAAATTCCATCATTACTTTCCAGAGTAGCGGGGAAAACTTTGTATCTAGAAGGGTGTTTCCAACCACCATCTGGTTAATTATATCAAAATTCGCTCTATGGTGCGGCTTGAGGAACTCGCTAATCACAGTTGGATGGAACCCGATCTCCGCTACCCTCCACCGCTGCTAGGCTGACCATTCAGGCGCTATTTCATCCTTGATATAGTCCAGGATCGGGATGCCATTGCACCTAAGCCCGAATTTGACAGCGAGATAGTCAGCAGACAGGAAGAACTACTCCTCATTAAGATTGAAGTAGATCTCTTTTTCTATGATAGTAGAATTGTAGGCGAGCACCTTCAATAGATCCTTGTGGAAGGAATGAGGCTCCTTGATCACAAAGGTTTCAAGACCGTTGGCCTACAATTTTTCCATCACCTCATTGAAGACAACGAGAGTTTTCCAGTTCTGTCGATGGAACCCACCTAAATCATGGATTCTTTTCCTTTGGATGGAGATCGTCACAACTTCTTCCACAATGTTAGGTGGAGAATTCATCTCATTCAAAGATATTGCATGGAGCAATGAAGCAAGTGCTAATATGAGGTGATAAATATTGCTTCGAGAAAAAGGTTTTTAAAGGAGATTTCTGTGCGGACTTCAGAAAGGTGGCAAATCAATTTAATGAAGGACGCGACTCCTCGCCACTTAGAGCTAATAGTCGATGAGTCAGAATTAAATGTTAACTACTGCGTCGCATCACTCCTAAATGGACATTAAGTCATAGAAGACAGAAGGCTAAGAGTGTAGACTCAGTGTCTAGCCAAATCATGGATGTACGGTCACGATCTCCTAGATATCACGATTAATTCCTTGGAAAGGAGTTCAAACACTGAGAGTTCACACAGCTGCGCCATGGAAAACTGTATGACGTGTACAATTAAGAAAGTTGCGCTATTAGGAATTCACTCAAGATTGGAATGAAAGAACAATTCTATTTCATTCATAAGAAAAAGTGCATTACATCAACAAAATTCATAGATATGTACAAAAGAAGTTCTTAGAAGAGGATAAATTTTGATCAGCGATGGAGACGATGCCTCGGAGTATAGATGTCGGAGTCCTTGATGTTGGTCCAACCTTGAACAAGGGACATAATCTCCTATTCCAGAAGCCAGCTCAGTTGCATCCCGCAGGGAATTGGGATGTCAGGAAAAATTTAGAAGGCTTCTCGGACCTGGTTGAATACATAGGAGGCCCAGTCGACCTCCTCTTCCCTTTCAACAAAGGCCATCATAGCCTTCCAAACTGGAGGAGAAAAGTCCTTTTCCGATAAAGGATTGGCAACGATCATGTGATTAATGATGTCGAAAGTAAAGCGATATCGGGGATCTAGCCAAATGGATGAGCCCATCGGGTGGAAATCGACATCAGCATCCCTCCATCTCTGCCAAGCAAACCATTCGGGCGCCGTTTAATACTTGAAGCAGTCCCTGACTGATGTATACCCTCGAGGGAGCCCAAAATAGATGAAGAAGGACTCAGGAGACCAGCGAATCTGATGACTGTTGATATTGCCAAAGATCTCATTTTCCTCTGAAATATAGCTGTTAAGGGCGAACATCTTCGGCATGTCCTCTTGGAATTTGAAAAGCTTTTGGGTCGCAAACTTCTCAAGACCATTTGCATCCAAATCCTCCATCACTGCGCTGAACACCCGATGATTAGTGCAATTTTGGACTTCCAATCCAGCCTTTATTGAGGATCATGTTACGATCAATGGAGATATCACCCACAGAATTCATATTGGCTGATAAGTAAACTAAAGATTATACCTCAAAGATCCAGGAGATGATTGTTTATGTTCTTTCAATGTCTTGAAAAAGGTGTACTTATAGACAAAATCGTGCGACGTTCGAGACGATGACTATCCTCTTAAATGGAAGATACGACTTTCCATGAAGACACAATGCTCCATGATTTATATTTAGAATTTGAAAGGTCAACATTGAATGCTCGAGAACTTCCATATATCAGTAAAATTTGAACATGTGTTCAACAGTTCAAAAGAAAACAGACGCATCTCAGAGAGCTACCATCTGATGGAAGTATGATACATTCAGTTTGCAAAAGATCATAAACATAGAGGGAGAACCATTCATTAATAACAAAAGATGATGCGGAGTACATAAAAACAAAAAATGGAAGAAGATAAAATATATCAGTTCAGATTCTATTGGGAAGTAAAAGGCGGGAGCAGTCGGCAGTCAAAGGCGATTGGAAGAAGTTAGCATCATCTCATGGGATAGTAGTCTGATGCAACCAGATTCGGGATGCTATAATCCCTGAAAAAATTGGATCCGCTTCTCCAGGAGCCAGTTGAGCTGCATGCCGTAAAGGATAGGGAAGTCCAACACGTTCTGCATGGCACGTCTCAGGAGATCAAAGACGAACGCTGCCCAGTCCACCTCAGCCTGATCTACAAATGCCATCATCGCCCTCCAGACGGATGGTGAAAAGTTAGTCTCCATGATCGGATTGCGAACCACCATCCAGTTGATGATGTTGAAGGACACCATATATTGAGGCTTGAGGAACCCAGAAGGCATAGTTGGATCGAAATTGATGTTCGTTGATCTCTACTCTGGCCAAACTGACCACTCCAGAGCCGTCTCCTCAATCCCATACTCCATGACCGGTTTTCCTCTGTGAGGCAGCTCGAACACTTCTGCAAGATAGTCAACTGTTAAATTAAACTCCACTCCATTCAGGATAAAGGAGATCTACGTGTCAGTAACTGTGGCGTTGTAGGCTACCACTTTGAGCAAGTCCCTGAGGAAGGAGTAAGGCTCGATGGTCACAAAATGTTCCAACCCACTCACTCACAGATTCTCCATCACCTCACTATACACAACAGGAGCTCTTGCATATTTTGCAAACAGTCCTTGAATATCAAAGATCTTGTTTCTTTGAACGGTGATCCTCGACAGGTCTTCTTGAATATTCCAAGGAGCAACCATTTTTGGAACTTAGAGGATTGAAAAAGCAAAAAGCATAAAGGAGATGATATCTATTACCTCGGTGAAAGGCTTTTTATAGACAGACTTATGAATGAATCGAGAAGGTAACATGTGAATTCAATGCTGGAAAAGACTCTTTGTGACTCAGAGTCAGAGACGTCAAGTTGACAATCATTGCTCAACCACAGCATCAGGTCACCCAAAGAGAAAACGGTGTCAATAGGTCTAAAGGCTAGATCATAGAGTTCATAAATAATCACGCCGACGATGCACGATCTTCCAAACTTCGCATTAAACCCTAAGGATGGATTCGCAGAACTGTGCAATCTAAAAACTGTTACAGCAGGTTAAGAAGGCGATCAATTTTCCTTTTCTGGGCAGTTCTGAGGAAGGTAGAGTTTCCCACAAAGGAAGGCAATGAACAGGTTCAACAATTTGCTAAAGCAAGTACATAAGGAAAACTGCCATTGGTGGTAGGCTCGAGATTTGAATTTGCCAGAGCAGTTGGTTGAAAGATACATTTAATGCTAGCTTGAGTCATGGCAAGTCATGCGGAGCCACGTCGCCTCACCCATGCACACCTCGGACGCCATGACAGAATGTGAACAAACGCCATTTACATCAGCTCTCAATGAAGTCGTTGATCGAATAAAGTGGGTTATCATCCCAGCCATGGATTCCAATAGATCAAAACCCCACTAAACCTTATTGATCATCGTTTTTCACAATTGTCACTATGTGATTTTTTTTTTCAAAATTCGAGCACCTTCAACTCTTGATACCCTCAATCAACTACATTGCTCTCAATTACCATTTGATACCCTCAATCAACTACATTGCTCTCAATTACCATGGGTAAAAAGAAGCAGGCGCACAAAGATAGAAGTCCCAGCACTTTTGATGACATCGAGCCGGTTACAGTCACAGAGGAGACACCACATGTCGATCTAGTCCGAATCATGAGAGATAATGTTCTGTCTAATGGAATTGACAAAAGATATCTTCGGGCGTTGCAAGCTACTAAAGAAAAGATTTTTAACTGGAGAAATATTGGGTCAATCTCTAAAGACGAAGGGATCGTCAAGGATCTAGTCAATAAACTCACTAAGGAAAATCTTCTACGATTATTGACAACATTCCCCAGACGATTTATACCCCATCGTGTCGTTGAGTTCTACGAGCACACAATAATAGACAAGGATCAAAGATTCTTCACGATGAAGGTCATGCATAAAGATATAAGGGTTGACCTTGATCTCATTGCCAAATACCTTTATCTTAATATTGCCTCTTATCTAGAGAAAGACAAAGAAGCAAGGAAGAAGCACTGGAATGCGTGGAAGAAGGATGATATCAAAGGACCATTCAAGAATGCTACAAAGGTCTCCGAGTTGAAGCCATTTTAAAAAATTCTCAGCAAAGTTGCCCTTCGGATGATTTACTACAGCGTTGGATCCTTCTCCAAATTGAGCCAAGCCAAATATGCCTTGATGATGGCTCTCGACGATTGTCCAGGTTGAAACTGGGCTGAGTACATCTTTGAGCGACTGTTGGAGAATGCAAAGAACGATGTTGTTGTAGAATAAGGAAAGTTCTCTTCAAATGTAAGTTTTGGCTTAAAGGTCAGTTACGTTATTGAAGGGTTGCTTGGTCGCAATAGAGAAGGAGAAGACCTTGTGGCATCAAACTTCGTTCCGCCCAAGGATCGAGTCTACATCTCACTCTAAGGAGATAATGGAGACGATGATGGAAACGATGGTGATGATGAAGGAGAGGACAGTTTTGACAAGAACACGGTGGATATTATGACAGAAGACAGCTTTCTTATCATTCCACCAGCTAAAATTGCCGCAGGTGCCAAGAAGCCGAGAAAAGTTAGCACCTCAGGTTCAGTAAAAAAGCCCAAGGGAACTACCTCCTCAGTTCCAAGCAAGAACACAGAGTTTATAGACTTGATAGGCGAAGAACATAAGATAACGAGGAAGAAAGATAAAAAGCGGATGCAAATGAAAACCATTCTCGAAGAAGAATTGCTATGTGTTGAGAAAGGAAAAGAAAAAACTGCTGAAGAACAACATACCTAGAAAAAGAGGGGAACTGATTTCGAACTATCTATGTTCACTGCAAAGAAAAAGCTCCATTTTCATGAATCTCATGAAGGTGTTGGTCAATCTTCCAGACCAAAAGAGCAAACTTTGAATCCAGACATCATGCCTGATGAAACATTTGAATGCCTGCAGCCTGATGCTCTTGATATTCATTTAACGAATGAACAAGCGGATTTTGAGAAAATGTTTAGCAACTCATCTAATTCAGAGAAGACCACATCAAAAGGGCCAGTATCTCCTGAAGATGACCGCACAACATCAGAATCAAGCGATGAAGAGGTCTTCAATCAAACAGTTGAAAAAGGAGACGGTCCCTTCTTGGATTTAGGGGGAACTGCTCATGGGGACATTTTAGCAGAAACAGTTGCTCAATATAGAGAAGAATCTACTCTAGAGAGCAGCTGCTGAGCTGAAAAAAAAGCGAGAAGAAGAAGCAGCAGCTGAACTGAGAAGGAAAGAAGAAGAAGAGACCGATGCGGAAAAGGCGAGAAATGAGGCGGCAACAGCAACAGCAAAGAAAAAAGAGGAAGAGGAAGCAAACAACAGAGCTCATCCTCAACTTGAGCTATTTAATGCTACATCTCAGAGCCAAACTGGTGGAGACTCTGGAGCACTCGTCGCATCTGTAAAACCATTGTCTCCTAACCCCATCTCTGTGGTAGCACCCGATCTAACCCCTGATGTTATGACACCGAAGATGAATCAGCAAATACTTATGATTTTTGATTTTGTCAAAAAGGGGGAAGAGATGAGAAATGAACAAGTGAAGTTGCTGTTGAAGTTGATGGACAGACAAAATGAGCAGATCAGATTGCAAATGGAGCAAATGCAGCAAGCCGGAGACGAAGATAGGAAATTTATGATGGACTTTGCTAAAAGCCTTACCATGCAAGTTGGACCCTCGACCTCTGCTACTACTTTAAAACCAAAAGAAAAAGACTCTTCAAACCAAGAGAAGGACAAAGGCAAAGACGAATCTCAGGCGTAACTAGGTAACTTCTGAACTATTTTGTATCTTATTTTACCACATTTTTTAACTTTTCATGTACTTGTAATGATCAAATATAATGAAAGGTATAAAACTGTTGGTTTGAAGACAAAAGCTCATTGTCTCTTACCTTAACTTTTTAGCTGAATTCACATGTTCCAGTATTATCAAAATCTTTACCGCTCTAAACTGATTAATGATAATCGAGAAATATCTCTCCCATTCGGGAGGAAGATCAGTTAGAGTAGGTCGAGTATAGAAGAAGCAAAGTTCTAAGTAGTGTTAGATTTCCAAAACATTGTAAACTCAGAGCAACTGCATCTTCTTATCGACTTAGAAAGTATGGTTTTGACAACATCAAAGAGGGGGAAATTGTTAGGTATTGATATGTGAACCCCACCTTTAATATTGATGTTTTGATGTGTCAAAATTGAATACCTAGGTCTAGAGTTATTACTTTTGTAATCCTTGTATAGGACTACTGAGTTGTAATAGCTAGACAGAAAACATTCAGCAAGAGAACTGTGAAGACAGTTCGAGAAGTCCTATAGAAGAAAATCTGTGAACACAGTTCAAGAAGGACCATAGAAAACTGCGAAAGCTATTCAGAGTAATGAGCAAATTTACTAAGCATGCAGTTTGGAACTGCCAATGACAAAATAGCGCTGAAAACTGTGGACACAGTTTTCGTGAACATTATGGGAAAACTTTTGAGGGTATCTCACAGTTACAAAATAAGCGAATTCACACTGTTGAGAGCAAGTGAAAAATAAGGAGCTGAAACAGTCGTAAAGAACCTTGGAATCTCAATGACAAGGAACGTGGATTCAGACAGTTACGACTGGAGTCTAATGTTGTTTGAGTCTGACACAACAAGTACAAAACTATCTCAGAAAAAGCATGGTTGTGCTCTGAAAAAAAGTAGAGGAGCAGGTCTGCGACATCAAAAGGTAAGGCCACTGATTGGACAACATTGACTTTGTTTCTACTGGCTAGTTTTCAAGTCTCGACTATAAATAGTTGGAGGATCAGAGAAAAAAAAATCCGTTTGAACACATTCAAAGCTTGTCGTTACTCTGCCGATTTTAAAGCTAAAACACATCTACATTGCTCAAGTGAGAAAGCATTAACTTCGTGGTTCATTTATTGAACACGATGCATTACAGCTTAACGAATATTTACATATTCACCGTGTAACCTTGGTGTACACGGGGATTAATTATGTTGACTTAGTCTATTTTCTGGGTGTTCCCACTTTTCAAGTAAGAACACAATAGCCTGAGACTCTAAGAAGGCCAGGTTATCACGGGCTTTTGCCAACCTCTGTACGTTCTGGGAAGAATTCAACTCTCCACCTACTGGAGAAGGCGAAGAGAGGTTTGTCCTCAATCCATTTCTGATGACTACCAGTTTTGAGAAGACTTCAAGGTGCCACCTGGCTTCAAAGAAATGAAGAAGGCGTGAAGATTAACTACCTGGGCGAGTGATCCATTCTGCTGTGGACGGTGGCTTCTACGACATTTGGCTATAGATCGTGAGGATTATATCTTCATTACTTAGTGAATTCCAAATTAATCTCCGAAGAGTGGACGTAGGACTTAAGGTTGCGAACCACTATAAATATCCTGCGTCGTTTACAGTGTTTATTTACTTTTCACACAATTTTCAATTGTTTTGAAACCTTCAACACTTATCAGAAATTGTTGAATCAATAATTGCTGATTGCTCATAACTGTAAATTGGTAACCTAATCTGCTGGCTAACACAAATTGTCATTTGTAAAACTTTTACTTAAAACAGAGGGATGAGATGCCACAGACCCCGGTGATCGAAGATGAGATACTCGACGTGTGGCAGATTGATTTTATGGCGCCGTTTCCGCCATCCCGTGGGTTTTCTTACATTATGCTTGTGGTGGATTATGTATTATGATGGGTGGAAGCCATTCCGGCAACCACCAATGATTCCAAAGTTGTCATCAACTTTCTACAAAAGCTCGTGACTAGATTTGGTACGCCGAGAGCTCTGGTGAGTGGTTCTTACTTTTGTAACAAGTTACTGGCTTCTCTGTTTGTAAGGTATGGAGTCAAGCACCGTGCCACTACTCCGTTTCCCCCTCAAGCAGACCTGTCCAATCGCGAGATCAAGCGAATTGTGGAGAAGACGGTGAGGTAAAGGAAACATTGGGATTTGAAGCTCGATGACTTATAAGTTCGGATTTTCACTAACTTATCAAAGAGTTGTTTTCTTTTAGTTGTTTTTAATACATTTTACTTGTTTAGCATACATGAAATGGGTTTCGCACGTATTATGCTAGTGGTGGTGTGTTTTGTAGGTTTAAGATTGAATTTGGCTAAGTATGGAGAAAATAGCTCGTGGGAGCTTTGATTTCGACCAACGCAGACCTGCATTGGTTAACTGGCAGCTATTTGGATCTATCGAAGGCAAGGATCATGAGGGATCGACGCATGCAATCCACGTCGAACAATGTCATTGTGCGTCGGTTGACGCCCACTTGCCAGCAGTGATTGTTGTGAGGTCAAAGTGGGGATCGAAGCGAGCACTCATGTCGATCAACGTAGCAACATGTCGATCGACATCGACCTAAGCTGGCAATGGTTTGATCGAGATTTAGAAGATAGAATTATATCTATTCTCCTATGCCTAATTGGATACATTTACCACCATTATAAATAACCCCAGAGGTCGAGAATTAGGACTTATGCATTATTTTAGAGACTATTTTCCCAGCAGCAATTGTAATCGTTTGGAGTCATTTGCGGAGTTTTATGAGTAGAGATTTCCGCATCGATTTCTATATTCAAGTTTAATTATGCACATCAATTTTAGGTTTTATCGTTTCTTGATATTATTTGTCATGAGTATGTGTAACTAAACTCTCAATAGATTCTAGGGTTTCGAACTATTATGCATGCATGTTTGATTTATTGAATTAATTTGCAGTTCCTATCGTAGTTCATGAATGTGAGGGTTTAATTTGCCATCTTAATTTGCTTGGCACATCTTAGGATTGATTAGTTGATATTTAAAGACTCAAAAGGTAATAAATTTCAATGGATAAGAGTTTTCATAATGTAAACTGATTTCTTGTCTGAAAGGAAAGAAATAGATTATAGGAATAAATCTGTAAGTTTAAGGAGTTAATTAGATTTTCTCAGGATCGAAATGATAGAGATAAATATTTAATCTACGTAATGAATTGTCTAAACTAGAAATTCATAATACTTTTCTGATATTCCACTACGAGAAGGAATTAAATTGTATTAATCAATTCATCATTACATGTAAGGCATAATAGGTATAAAACCCTAGGATCTGTGTTTTCCATATTTGAATTCAAAAGTCTTTCACTCATCTCTTTCAATTTTAATTTCCAAGTCATTTTGTTTTCTCAAAACATTACTTTTGAATTTCGCTAAACAATGTACCAAGAAACTGCATTTTAGTATATATGGTTTTTCCTTACATCACTCCTCTGGGTCTGATAATTTATTTGTCGTTGTATTATTAGCTTTAGCTAAATTGCTAATCAAAATAATTACTGATCAAATTTTGGCGCCGTAACCGGGGAGTGAATAGAATTATCCTTACTATTAATTCAATGATTAGATAATTGATTTAGGTTTTAAATTTTTGCACTTTTAATTTTTGTCGTATTTTCACATTTTTGGTCTCGACGTCGACCAAAATAAGCCCACATCGAGCGATGCGAATATTTAATTCGCGTCAGTCGACTTTAGCCCATGTCAGTCAAAGTCGAAGTTGGCGTCAGTATGTTCTTTATTTCAAGATTTTTTTGTTTATTTTGTTTGCAGTTTTAATTCACTACCTCTTTTGTTGTGCTGGTAGTGTAAGATTACAAGAGCAAGTGGGAAGAAGGTATTGGAATACGATCCAGAAACGAAGCCACTTGCCGAAGGAACAACCGAAGGAAGAATCAAGACTCAGGAAGCTTAAGTAATCAACACATGGCTGAAAACGTGCAGCAACCGCATCCACCACAATTAACTCCGAAGGAACAAGCTGAACTAGTTCGAGAAGTTCATGATATGAGGGAGCAACTGCAGCAGTTGAACCTCAAAAGGAACAATCGGAATAACCGGAATGTCCGCCGCAATCCTCTCTTTGATGATGCCACTAAAGATTAAGAGGATCCGCCTGAGGAACCTGATGATGCTGGTAATGAGGACGAGGATGAGGATGCCATTCAGAAGAGATATCGGCCTCAATTTCAGGACACAAACTTCAGGGTTGGCATTAATGCCAACAAGTTCGAGCTGAGGTCCAGATTGGTGCAGATGGTGCAACAAAACCAATTTGGTGGACCAACAGCTGAGGATCCATACGCGCACCTTGAAAAATTCATACAACTCTGCAACACTGTCAAGAACAATAGAATTAGTCAGAGCGCGATCCGAATGCGTCTGTTCGCATTCTCTCTACGTGACAAAACACAGTCCTGGTTTTCTGCACTGGATAAGAGCAGCATCAGCACACGAGTAGAACTGAGGAACGAATTTCTGGAGAATTTTTTCCCTCCTAGCATCATCAGGCAAATACAGAAGGACATCACAAGGTTCGCCCAACAACTTCATGAGAGTTTCTAGGAGACGTGGGAGCGCTATAAGAAGCTATTGAGCGCTTGTCCTGGACATGGACTAACACTGGGAGAGCTGGTTGAGACCTTCTACATAGGGTTGAATGATAGGATTGTAGAGCTGGTGGATGCTACATTGGGAGACACCATCATGTGGAAGAGTGGAAAGAGGACCACGAAATTCTTCCAAAAGATGGCCAACAACAACCATAGGTGGTCTTTAGTTCGTCATCAGTCGGTGAAAGCAGTGGAGCAGGTTACTAAGGGCCTGGATTTAGTAGCCGAGGAGAAGAAGCTGCACGAGAACTTCGCTACACTGAATGTAGAGCAAACTGTAGCTGTTGTGGAGCCTGTTCAAGCTCGAGTTGAGGGGGACTGCGTCGACGTCAACATTTTCCAAAGAGGTGGTTACCAAAATAACTATCGAGGAGGATATTAGCAATATAATCAGTCCTACAACCACAACAATGCGAGGAGCCATCCGAGATTCCTTTGTGCAAACCCGCAAGTCACAGAGCTGCCACCACCCGAATTTGCAGTGCAGAATAGAGCTATGGTGGAGCAAAAGAAGCACATTCTCGAGGAGATTTTGGCTAAATTCATGCAGGGATCGACTAGCAAAGTTGGAAAGTTGGAGCAAGAAATATCCAGAGTTAACACAAAGGTGGACCGTGTAGAGAAGCACATGCAGATAATAGAGACTCAAGTCAGTCAAATCGCCAACGCCCTAAGTGCCCAGCACAAACCCTGTCAATTGCCTAAAAGCACTCAAGTCAACCCCAAGAACAAGAGGAACGAGGTCAACGCCATCACTCTCAGAGGGGGAAAATCAAATGAGGGGCCGAAGAATCCAGGATCAAACCCACCGGAGGTCGAGGATACCAAGTAGGTCAAAGAAGTCACAAAGCATACCTCGATTTCGACCGATGTGGAGGACTTCAATCAACACCGAGGCAAGGAATAGACCACCGCACAACACTCTGCATCGACCGACACAGAGCCACAATGGTCGATGCCGATAGCCCCTCTGCCTTTGAAGAAACCGACAACGCCATTTCCACAATGGTTTGCTAAGACGAAGATGAATGAGCGATATGCACGTTTCTTAGAGAACATGAAGAAGGTGAATATCAATATTCCACTGGTTGAAGCACTGCGGGAGATTCCAGGCAACATCAAGTTCTTGAAGGATATGGTTTCTTAGAAACGACCTTTGATGAAGCATGGGACGGTCAACCTTTTTGAAGAATTGATAAGTTCGTTATTTCGCTAACTTATCATTGGGTTTTTGTCCATTTAGTGTTCAAGATATGCAATTTTCATTAGTATTTGTGCATGATCGTATTTCGGTGTTATGTGGTGTTATGATGGTGAAATCTTGCAGGAAATAGGCCAAGTTTGGAGGAAGTTCGAGAGCAGGCAGCATGGCTCTGTCTCGGCCGAGATGAGGTGTACCTCGGCCGAGACGAAGCCCCGAGATGCGCTCACCTCGACCAAGTGAAGATCGACGCGGGAGATCCATCTCGGCCGAGATAAGGTTCATCTCAGCCGAGGTGGAAGGTCGACATGCGCACGTGGCAGACCGAGGTAGAAAAAGATGGATCGATTCATCTCGACCGAGATGCCCTTTATCTCGGCCGAGATGCAACTCGCTGGGGCGGAAATTTGAGATATTTTGGGCCTATCTTTCCTTGTAGATTTGATACCTTGTGAAGCATATCTGTACCACTATATAAACACCTGTAATTCGAGTTTTAGAGGGTAGACAGTCATATTTGAGAATTATATATTATTTCCAAGGCAGAGGTTTGTGAGGTATTATTTTGTGAAGGTGAAGACAGTTGATGGAATTGTTCTCTTCCATTGAACATCAGTTTTAATGCAAGATTATTATTTCAGGTTTAATCTCTTCATGATTTCTTCTATTATGAATATGTTGAACTAAATTCTCAATCAGATTCTAGGGTTAAAAGTCAATCTTGAATACACGTTCTAAATTTATTTATTCAAATGCCTTTTCTTGATTGATTTGTGGAATCATGTGTTTTAATTCAAACCTGGTTTTGTTGGCCACTTAATTAGGTTATTAGTTAATTGATTTGAGACTCAAAAGGTGATAATTGATTAACAGGAAAAGGATTTCACAATATAATTCATTATTCTTGTCTTAAAAGGAAGTAATTTTATTATAGGAAAAATATATGTTGTTCTTTGGAGTTATTGATTATTTCTTGAGACCGAAAGGGTAAAGGATTTCAATAATCTACTTTGTGAATTGTCTTATAACGAAGTTTGCAATATTTTCCTGATTTCCATCTTTCAAGGAATTAAATTGGCATTTGATGAATTTATTTTTCATATTAGTAAGGATAGTAATAAAATCCCTAGAATCTGAACTCTTGCATTCATCTGAACAAACCCTTAAATTTGCCCAAGTATAATAGTTCTTCTTTAATAATTGTTTTCCAAATTGTTTCTGGAATTTATGATACAAAACTCTTTTCAAAATTTGATCGCCTCAAACAATCTTCTGAAAAGCTATAATTCAGTACTCAAGACATTCGTTATTTCATTCCTCGAGGGATCGATAATTACATTTGCCGCTATATTGTTAGCCATGCTAAGTCGCTAATAATTTTAGCGATCAAATTTTGGCGCTGTTGCCGGGGAATGAATAGAATAAATCTTGATATTGAATTTGTTATTGGAATATTGATTTGAGCCCTATTTTTACTGCTTTCAAATTAATTTTCGTAAAATTTTCTTTTCTGTTTCGACCAAGTTGAAGCTCATCTCGGTCGTGCCGAATTTTTTCATCTCGGCCGTTGTGGACTGTATCCCGGCCGAGACAGACAAAAAAAACCGAAAATTTCAATATTTACTGCTTTTATTTCCTTTGCTTCGTAATTTCGTATTTTTTTCCAATTTCCTGTTCGGTCACTTTGTTTCCTTTGGTTTCAGCTAGTCTATGAACACAAGGAGAAGTGGAAAAGAACCAATTCCATTCGATCCTGAGATAGAAGCTACTTGCCGTCGAAACAACAGCAGAAAGAACCGAGGAGGAGCCGAGAGCAGTGAGAACAAGAACATGGAAGACAATCAGAACAATCAGGATCCTCCACCAGGCCTTACCCCTGAAGAGCAGGCGGCACTAGTCCGCGAGATGCAAGCAATGAGAGAAGAGATCAGGGTCCTGGGTCCTGAATGAGACAAACAACTGTAACCCACGGTACGACAGACACCATGATCCACCTGAAGACAATGAAGATGATGAGGATGCTGAAAATGATGAAGTAGAGGGCCTGGGAAGATTTGATGCATATGAGGATGAAGATGCAATCCAAAAGAAGTACAAACCCAAGTTCCGAGAAAGCGATTTCAGAATCGGCATCAATGCTAACAAGTTCAAACTGAAGTTCGGGCTAATACAAATGGTTCAGCAGAGTCAGTACGGGGGCCGAGCTATTGAGGACCCCTACGCTCACCTTGACAAATTCCTTATGCTCTGCAACACAATGAAGATCAATGGCATCAGCAAAAGTGCCATTCGGATGCGGCTTTTCCCCTTTTCTCTGCGGGACAAAGCTCAATCTTGGTTCACTGCCCTGAACAAAACCAACATTAGCACATGGACAGAACTGAGGGATGATTTTCTTGCCAATTTCTTTCCACCCAGCGTCATCAGACAAAGAAAGAAGGAAATTACCAGATTTGCTCAGAGATCAGATGAAAATTTCCATGAAGCCTGGGAGAGGTACAAGGAACTACTGAGATTATGTCCGGGCCACAATCTGAGTTTGGCAGATCAAGCTGAAATCTTCTATGAAGGGCTGAATGAGAAAACAGTTGCAATCCGGCGGATGCCATTCGGCCTATGCAACGCACCGGCGACCGACCAGAGAAGCATGTTGGTTATCTTCAACAATCTGATCCAAGAAGTCATAGAGGTATTTATTGATGATTTCTCCATTTTTGGTAGATCATTTGATGTTTGCTTGCATAATCTTGCTACTGTATTGGAGAGATGCACCGAGACAAACCTGTGTCTCAACTGGGAGAAATGCCACTTTATGGTGCGAGAGGACATTATGCTGGGACATCGAGTATGAGCTGAATGATTGGAGGTAGATCGAGCGAAGGTGGTTGCCATTGAAAAGATGCCACCACCAACAAATGTCGAAGGAGTTCGGAGTTTTCTCGGCCACACCGGGTTTTATAGGAGATTCATAAGAGACTTCTCAATTATTTCAAGGCAATTGTGCAACCTTTTGGAGAATGATGTCTCCTTTGTTTCTGATGATGATTGTGTGCAGGCTTTCGAGAGATAGAAGAAAGCTCTTGTGACTGCACCAGTGTTGACTTTGCTGGATTGGAGTGAGCCATTCATTCTTATGTGTGATGCCAAAAACTTCATAGTCGGAGCTGCCTTGGGTCAGATGAAAGGCAAACTGTTCCATGTCATCCAGGACGCCAGTAAGAGCATGAATCCGGCGAAGTGCAACTAAACCACCACTGAGAAGGAGATGTTGGCAGTGGTCTTTAATTTAACAAATTTTGGTCCTATCTGATAGGTTCGAAAACAATTATCTATACTGACCATGCTGCCATCGGATACTTGTTCGTGAAGTAGGATGCCAAGCCCCGCCTGATTAGGTGGATTTTGCTGCTTCAAGAGTTTGAATTAGAGATCAAGGACAGGAACGAAAGCGAGAACGTGATCACAGATCACTTATCGTGATTGGAGCAACCAGTCGAGGGAGATGACCAGTAGATAAGGATTCGAGAGACCTTTTCGGATGAGCAGATGTGTGCTATTTTAGATCTGTGCGAGACATACCAGTCCAAGACAATGTGGTATGCTGATTACGCAATTTTATCTGATGACCGGTACTCTTCCACCTGACTCCTCTACGTATGCCAAGAAGAAGTTCTTGCACGATGTCTGATTCTACTACTGGAAGAATCCTTACCTATGGTGTCGATGTGCTGACGACATCATTCGCCATTGTGTTCCCTAGTCAGAATGGCGGCAGATTTATGAGGCTTGTCATTCCTCTCCTGGTGGTGGTCACCACTCAGCAAACCGTCCTCCTTCAAGATTTTGGCGAGCGGGTTCTATTGGAAACTATCCACGAGATCTGTCGTGGCTGCCAGAGGACAGACAACATTTTGCGGAGGGATGAGATGTCATAGACCCCGGTGATCGAAGTTAAGATATTCGAGGTGTGGGGGATTGACTTTATGGGATCGTTTTCGCCATCCCGTGGGTTCTCCTATATTCTGCTTGCGGTGGATTATGTATCACGATGGGTGGAAGCCATTCTGGCGACTACCAATAATTCTAAAGTCGTCCTCAACTTCTTGCAAAAGCTTGTGACTAGATTTGGGACACCGAGAGCTCCGATGCGTGATGGTGGTTCCCACTTTTGTAACAAGTTACTAGCTTCTCTGCTTGCAAGGTATGAAGTCAAGCACCGCATCACTACTCCGTACCACCCTCAAGGGTATAACTTGAAGGAGCTCTCCAATCGCAAGATCAAGTAGATTCTGGAGAAAACGGTAAGGCAAAGGAAATACTGGGCTTTGAAGCTCGATGACGCGCTGTGCGCATATCGCACTACCTACAAGACGCCCATAGGCATGTCCCCATACCAGCTAGTGTTTGTGAAATCTTGTCATCTCCCGGTTGAGATGCAACACAAGGCATGAAGAGCCATGAAGGAGCTTAATTTGGACTAGAAGCTCGCCGCTGCTGATCGAGCCATGGCCCTGAATGAATTGGAGGATTTTAGGGACAAGGCTTATGAAATCAACATCATTTACGAGACAGGGACTAAGAGATTCCACGATCGCGGGATTCGCCAGCCCATCTTTAATTCTGACGACAAGGTACTGCTCTTCAACTCCTGCCTTAGATTCATGCCTGGAAAGCTGCAGTCGAAGTGGACTAGCCCCTACACGGTGGTTTGCACCTTCCTGAATGGCGTGGTTGAGCTGGCCGGTTAAGACCGCACTACATTCAAGGTAAATGGCAAAGGTTGAAGAAATACTACACTAAGCTGCAAATTGGTGTTGAGGAGGTTTACTATCTAGACCGCCCATGACTGCACTATTTTTTAGCTAGCAATATTAAATCAAGCACTTGTTGGAAGGTAACCCAACCCTTTAGTTTTTTTTTTCATTTAATTTTCCATTTATTCGAAGTTTGAATTTTAATTTTGTTAATTTTTAGTCAAAGTAGAAGTTCATCAAATTTTGCCTTAGTTTTTTTAATTTCAGTCATTCATCCCAGGGGGCAGGCGAAGGGTCCACTTTGACCGATGTGTATCCACGTCGATCACGTCAAGAGGTGTCATATCGACTAGCTCCATGACACGTCGATCGACGCCAAGCCGTTGATCAAACCCCACATTTTGTCAACCGATTTGAATTTTGATTTTTTTAAATTAATAATATATGTATGTTTATATATATATATATATATATATATATATAATTAACGTCAACCGATGTGCGCTCGCGTTCATCAAAGTCGAGAAGCTGGACGTGCGGGTCTGTATGTTTAAAACAAGTTTTTTTTCTTTCTTTTTCCTCACTTAACACACAATGCACATCTCTCTCAAACAACAAAACCCTCGATTCCTCTTCAATCGACAATTTCTACAAAAGGTATACTTCCTACATTTATTCCCTTTCGATTACATTGAGGTTTGTGAATCTTGTTCAATTTTTAGGAATTTTGAACCACTGGAATTCTCAATTTCTTGTCTAGTTGAACTTAGAATTAAATTATTATTCCGTGCGATTGTTCGATATGGGTTATGTGTTTAGTCAATATATATCCTTGACTTGTCTCGATTTTGAATCTAATTGAGTGGAATTTTAACTTTTTGGTAACCCTCTTTGTGATATTGCTTTAATTTTTGAACGAATTAATAAGATTTTTATTTGGGTACCAATATTGTTTGGTTTTGTTTGTATTAGGCTTGAATAACACGAATGTAAAGTAAATTTTGAACGGGCATTGCAATTTGAGGGGGAATTTTGGATTTTTAGGGTGGATATTTTTTGTTGTTGCTTCTTGGATAGGGGTTCAATTACTGCTACAATGTGCTTATTTTGCTTGTTTATTTTGATTGCAGCATGTCTGTGGCAAGACCCATGTTTCGGACCAGTGATGAAGAAAGGGCCTATAACTAGCTACTTCGAGCCACCATTTGCCAGACTCGCTACCCCTGCCCATACATGATGGACCAGCTGGGGATTCGAGCCTACGTGGAGGCTCTAATTAGGAGGGCCAATTGGAGGCGATGGATGACCGCGCACTGGGTCAGTTAGTATGACAGCTATGGTCATGGATAACTCAAAAAAGCAAAAGAAGGCCAAACCTGTCCCCGTCTGGAGTGGGGGATTGATCACCCCCATCGTTGAGCACTTAGGCATCCCGACTGTGGATTTGGCAGCTTGTTCACCACCCAGAGGCCTGAATGACTTACAGCTTATATAGATGCAGGTGATTGCCCGCCGGCCGCAAGGCGGTTGGTTTTGGAGATTCTCCAACGGCGACTTCTTCCCTCTTCCACAGTTGGAGTTTACGAATATCACAGACCTAGAGTTTCGTGACAACTAGCTCATGAGCACTGATTCTCATATGTAGCTGACTGTTGGCCAGTGGGGAGCAGGCACTCCTATTTTTTTCCTCCGTCACTAACCACAGACACAACCCGATCAGCAAATTCTGACTCCCAAGCTGGAGAGAGAGGAGCAGCACCAGCAACAGCTCTGGCAGCAGGCTGATGACACGATGAGGGATGACCGAGGAGCGGGGGACAACATTCTTCAGTTGAGAGAGCTCGAGTTCTGCTGAGCCGGATTGGGGCCAGTATATGGCATTCATGCAGCAGCAGCAACAGCAGTTGGCCGAGCAGCAGTAGTTAGCCGAGCAACAACACGCTTTCATGCAGTAGCATACTGCTTTCATGGAGCAGCAGTGCACTTTCTTTGCGGAGATGCGCACGCCCATCGAGGGAGTGCACACTTTGTTGAGGAGGAGCGAGTGGTCAGGGCAGCCCATTGGGAGTAAGTTGATGCTCAGCTGCAGCATTTGACAGGGAGGATGGTTGAGATTTATCTCTATATCGAGCCCATGACCACCTATCGAGAACGGAGGCGATGAAGATTGGATGATGACACTGGCCCGTCCGACCAATCTCGAGGTATCATTTCTCCTTTCCAGTCTTATTCTCAAACTTTTTCACTCCTTCGAGTGAAATAAGTTTGGGGGGATGAAGACGCGAAAAAGGGAAACGTTTCTATTGCTTTATTTTATTTATTTTCTTTTTTTTAATGCATCGTAGGTAGGAGTTGTGTCACAATTGCTGCATATTGTCATTAGTTAGTAGTTTAGTCGTTTTTAAGAGCTTTGAACCTAGTATAGTCGGAACTACTTGACTATGTTGGTTTGAGAGTGTGACTATGTTTGTTTTACTTGTTTATCATGCATGAAATGAGTTTCGCACGTATTATGCTCGTGGTGGTGCGTTTGCAGGTTTAAGATTGAATTTAGATAAGTATGGAGAAGATGGCTCGTGGGAACTTTGATTTTGACCGTCACAAACCCGCGTCGCTCGACTTACATCTATTTGGATTGATTGAAGGCAAGAATTGTAAGGATCGATGCATGCGATCCACGTCGGTCGACGCCATTGTGCATCGGTCGATGCCCACCTGCCAACAGCGATCGTTGTGAGGTCGAAGTGGGAATCAAAGCGAGCACTCACATCGGTCGACATGGCTACACGTCGGTTGACGTCGACCCAAGTTGGCAAAGATTTGATTGAGATTTGAAAGATAGAATTATATCTATTCTCCTTGGCCTAATTGGATACATCTACCACCATTATAAATAACCCTATAGGTCAAAAATTAGAACTTATGCATTATTTTAGAGACTATTTTCCTAACAGCAATTGTAATCATTTGGAGTCATTTGTGGACTTTTATGTGTAGAGATTTCTGCATCGATTTCTATATTCAAGTTTAATTATGCACATCAATTTCAGGTTTTTATTGTTTCTTGATATTTTTTGTCATGAGTATGTGTAACTTAACTCTCAATAGATTCTAGGGTTTCGAACTTTTATGCCTGCATGTTGGATTTATTGAATTAATTTGCCTTTCCTATCGTAGTTCATGAATGCTAGGGTTTAATTTGCAATTTTAATTTGCTTGCCACATCTTAGGATTGATTAATTGATATCTAAAGGCTCAAAAGGTAATAAATTTCAATGGAAAAGATTTTTCATAATATAAACTGATTTCTTGTCTGAAAGGAAAGAAATAGATTATAGGAATAAATCTGTAGGTTTAAGTAGTTAATTTGATTTTCTCAAGACCAGTGTGTATTTAGCATCTTTCGCTCTTACTTATGATTTTTGTTTTGTTTTACTTTGAAAATTCTTAATCGAGCAATATCTCCCCCAGTTTGAGGGGGAAGATCCTAAGTAGAGTAGACTGAGTCTAAGGAGGTATTTTTCATGAATTTATAGTTCAATAGATTACTTGTAAAAGCTAGAAAATCTAGTTGCTCCTTCTTGACCAGCTTAGATAGTTATAGATAGTTAGATGACTTTGACTACACCAAAAATGAGAAAATTGTTAGGAAATTTGATGTTAGAATTTATTTATTTATTTTATTTTGGTGGGTCAAAGGATCAAAAGCCTAACCAATCTAGAAGTCTCTAGATTATATTTAGTTTCGATTTTAAGTCTTGTAAGGTCTTTTATATATCAAGTTGTAATTGAAACTGATTGAAGACATATTGAAAAATCAATCAATGATGCACAAAGGACTTAGAGAGACTGAAAATTTAATACTTTTCAGTCTGGGTCTTATCAGTCTGGGACTAACCAGTTTGGAACTCACCAGTCTCAGAATATCAAACTTGCCAGTATGGGGATCAACGTTCAGACTCATGACGTCAACTAGCTTGGACTTGCCAGCCTGACGCCTTCAGCATGGAATCTTAGTTCCAATCCCCACGCATAGAGACAAGAAGAATCATCTGAGGAATGGTACTAACAAGTACGAATTTTAAGGTTTGGAGATTCCTTAAAGTCTGTAAGCCCAAGACTTCAGTCTAGGTTCCTTAGACTGATTATACTGTCGTTCTGACAAAAAGGTTAACAATCACACTCAAAGTAAAAAAAAAGCAGGAGCAGGTCCAGATTTTGCAAAAAATGCAACCTGCCACACAGAGAATAGAAACATCGAATTGGATAAAAATTTGATGTATCTAACAACTCCAAGATTTGAATCTCTACATCTTCGCCTATAAATAGCCGAGGACCTCAAGAGATACACATAACCTAACACTGTTTTATCAAGCTTGTCGAAACTCTGCATAAATTCCTACTTAAAAGTTAGTGATTTTGTAAAGCTAACCGTGTGTCAGCTTCGTGAACGCGAGACTCAGAACATTTTTTCTTGAGTTAATCTTGGTGTTATTTCTCTCCAAGTACGCTCTGTGCTTTGACTCTTACGAGAGTTCAAGTTGCAAGGCTGACAATTTCGGGGTGAACTTTAAAGATCCTATTCCGGCGATAAGGAGGTTGCATGGTGTGCCCACACTCTAACAAGCTGAAAAGTGAAGGGCAACAGAGGACCGGACGAGTGAGGTAGTGGATCGGTAGACTAGGCATTCACCGACTAGCGATAGATCGTGGGATGACCCTATAGATCCAACACTTAGTGAATTTCCAGACTTTGTCTGGAGAGTGAACGTAGGACCATTTGGTGTTCGTACCACTCTAAATCCTTTGATTCATTTACACTTTTTATTTATCAGTTTACATTTGTTAAAACTCAACACTCAAGTGTTAAGTATAGTTTGAAACTGACTAAGAACTATTTGACTTAAAACTGAGTTTTTAGTCAAACCAAACTGGTACTAAATAACCATTTATTAAGTACAAGTTTACATTAAAATATTCAGTTGTGCATATAAAACTTTGAAATCTAAGATCATCATTATTCTTTGAGAATTTGTAGCTAATATTCTGATCTTGCTTACAATTTTTGAAATCCAATTCTAAAATGGATTATTTCAAATCAACGATCTATTAAAATAGTCAGAAGCAAAAACATCAGCTCAAAATAATAATAAAAAATTATATAAATTAATTTTTATAATATTATATAAAAAATACATCAATTTTATTATTAATTTCTAACAAATAAAAAATAATAGACATGATATATTGTGATTGTTTGAAAACAAAAATAAAAATATTGAAAAGAAAGTAAGCCCCACAAGGTTTGAATGAGATTGGGAAGGATTTAAGTCAGTTGATTTTATAGAAATTCTATACGCTTTTTCTTTTTTTTTTTATAATTTATTTTCCTATGTGGCACATACCACAATCATTGCCGTCCCTGTTATTATTGTTATATATATTAGGAATTTATGTTATATATATTAGGAATTTTAGGATTTGTTTTCTTTTCCTTATTTATTATTTCTGATGTATATAAATAGTTTGTATACTTCTCTTTGTAAATATACTTTTGATGCAATGAATAAAGGAATTCCTAATTCTATTCTTTGTCTTTCTACATGACATCAGAGCCATCGATCCCCTCTTATGGACTGAGTCGCTAAGGTTTGCCCCTCTTTTGATTGTGTTTCTCTCCATAAGAATTGTTGTTTGGATTGTTCTCTTGTTTGGGTTGTTTTGTTGGGATTTTCTGTTGTTACCATGGCCAATCGTAAAGATGATTCTCTTCAGTCGATTAGTGTACACTTTGATGGCAAAAATTACTCGTATTGGAATTATGTGATGAAGAATTTCTTACGTGGAAAATCTATGTGGAGTTATATCATAGGTGTTAGAGTTAAGCCTACTGATATAAAAGCTGATGATTATGCAATATTATTAGATGCTTGGGATGTTGATAATTCTAAAATAATCACGTGGATTAATAACTCTGTTATTCACTCCATTGGGGCTCAGTTAGCCAAATATGAGACGGCGAAGGAGGTTTGGGATCATTTGGCTCGATTGTATACGCAGTCTAATTTTGCCAAACAATATCAGCTAGAGACAGATATACGTGCCTTGAAACTGAATGATATGAGCATTCAAGATTTTTACTCATCAATGTCTGCATTATGGGATCAGTTGGCGTTGACAGAATCTGCAGATTTGAGTGCCTTTAAACCTTATATTACTCGCAGAGATGAGCAACGTTTGGTTCAATTTCTCATGGTTCTTTGCTCTGACTTTGAAGGATTGCGTGGATCAATTCTTCATCGAAGTCTTCTCCCTTCTGTTGATTCGGTTGTTAGTGAGTTATTGGCAGAAGAAATTCGTCTTAAGTCTCAAGGTGATCAGAAAATTACATTGTCTTCCAATCAGTCAATTTTTGTAACTTCACAGCGGTCTTTGGGTGGCAACTTAAATAGGTTGGGTACAAAGGCTTCTCATGATGAGTGAACATTCTGTAAACAGAAAGGTCACTGGAAGGCTCAGTGTCCTTTGTTATTGAATAAAGGAAGACAACTACAGAAACGTACATCGCAACAGCAACCTCCATTACTGACACAACCATCACCACCTTCACCCAACAATGGAGTTGCTGCTCCATCATTGGATCCCTATATGTTAGAGCAGTTTCAACAGTTTCTAGCTGTTCAGCCTCATGCCATGTCTGCTACCTCCCATCAAGGTTTATCTTCATCTGGTCTCTCAGGTAAATCCTCTACATTGTGGATTTTAGATTCAGGTGTATCTCACCATATGTCTCCTATTGCATCCTCTTTTATTTCATTGTCTCCTTGTTCTTCTTTGTCTATTGTTATAGCTAATGGTACTCCCATGCCTTTAGTCGGTATTGGTTCTATTGTTACATCTCATATCTCTCTTTCTGATGTCTATTACATTCCAAACCTTACCCTTAATCTTGTGTCTCTTAATCAATTATGTGAGTCAGGATACTCAGTCTCTTTCTCTGCTTCCGCTTGTTCTATACAGGACCCACAATCTCAAAAGGTGATTGGGACAGGCCATAGGCAAAGGGGGCTTTATGTCTTGGATTCACTTAAAGTTTCAGGATTTTCGGGCTCAATAGTGGATCTTTCATCTTTTCATTTGAGTCGTTCGTCTTCTGTTTTTTATTTATGGCATTCTCGCTTGGGTCATGTTTCAGCACCTCGTTTACGTTTTTTAGTTTCTACTGGAGTTCTAGGACAATTGGATAGTCATGATATTTCTGATTGCTGTGGTTGTAAGTTAGCTAAATTTTCAGCCTTACCGTTTATTAAAAGTACCTCTGTTTCTCTTGCTCCATTTGATCTCATTCATTCTGATGTTTGGGGGCCGTCTCCTGTTGCCACTAAAGGGGGTTCCAGATATTATGTTTCTTTTATTGATGACTTCACTCGTTATTCTTGGGTATATCTTATGAAACATCGGTCTGATTATCTTGCTATTTTCAAGAATTTTCGAGCTCTTGTTAAAACACAACATTCTTCTATTATTAAGAATTTTTGTTGTGATTTGGGGGGTGAATACACATCTAATGAGTTTTCTCACTTGCTTTGTAACTCCCCGTATTTTTCCAACCTTTTATTTAATAAATTACGAGGCGAATGTCGCTACAACCATTATATTATTAATATTATCAAGCAACTTCTCTACGACATCCGAATTATAGCCGCGAGGACGAATGGTGACAATTCGATAAATAAATCACGGATGATGATCGAAATAATTTATTTGACTCGGTAATATTTATTATTGCCATAGCAACGCTATTGGGCCGAGTTAATTATTTAAACCCAACCTTTTTATTTAATTGGAGAATTGGGCTAAGAGGACTCTATTTATTTAATGTGTTGGGCCAAATTAAATAGGAGCCCACATGAGAATAAATAAAATAGCCCACCTAGTTAATTTAGCAAGTCCATGTATATTCCCATATTTAAATTCATAATTATCAAAATAAATATCGAGGTGAGAATTCTAGTCCGGAAAATATTTATATTATATCGATATCACCTACGAGGCAAATTCCGGAATTTAATTCCATTAAATGGGATGCCCAATAATTTCGATGCTCACATATATATATATATATATATATATATATATATACGATATGATGATCGATTTTTAATCGCGAGCCGATGGACATATGATCGAGTTGTTGGAATAATTAATTCCCTACTTATTGATTTTACTAGCCATATCATTCCTATTTTTAAGATGAGAATATAATTAAATATGGGAAGACCCATTTATTATTTTATGCCCAAATATTCATACGACGTCCGATTGAGACGATTCAAAATGACAAGGTAGTTCAAAGAATGAAAATTTTTTGTATCATTTATTTAATTATCGGAATGCAAGACCATAGGAAAATAATTTAATTAGAGATCATGGGTTATATTATTTCAAACAATTATGTAGAGAAATGATTACTCTACCACCTATTTAGCAAAATTACCACAAGGGCAATTAGTTACAAAAGAGAAGTTGAATCATTGGAGGGCATGCATGGAAAGTTGGTATGTGGTCATTACAAAATCCCATCAATCCATGCAATATAATTTTTACACTCCACCTCCTTGTATCTCCCCACAAAGTCCATCCCCTCCCCCTTTCTTACTACAAATTCTTTTATTTTATCTTTCAAAGATCATTTCACCACTTTAATTCATCTCCTCCACCAAAACCCTGCACCATTTCTCTCTCTACACCATTGAAGAACCTCCATTAAAACAGCCACAAAAACCTTCAATATCCAACCCCTTCCCCCACCTATTGAACCCCCATTTTTACAAAAAGCTTACCTCCTCAACCTCCTCTACGCAATGACGTAAGAATCCCTATGATCGGAGCACATTGATCTCAAGCACGAAGTGGAATCAAGCTTCAAGTAGGAGAAACGTGATCCCCACGAAGAGAGGAGCCCGAATATGCAAAGATCTAAGCTAGACGACGTCGGAAGCAACTCGAAAACTTGAAAGAACTATTGTTGCGAATTTCTCCCTTCAAGTAGACAATTTCTACACTCTCTATGACTTCCTTGTTATGAATATGTAATCGCATGTAGGATCAAGAAGTCACAAATTAAATTTTAAAGGGAATGGTTGAGATGAGTATGCCTAGGCCTAAGCTTGATATATGTTGCATATTGATGAGCATAGAACACATATATATGATTGCATGTTTGATCAAGCTTAAGAATCATGACTTTCATGTTTAAAGTTGATATTCAAACTTATATGGATCTGAATATGAAGCTTGGGGATGAGATAATGGCATGTATGTTGAGAAATCATATGTTGTTGAAATTTGAGAGCATGCCCTATTTTGGTCAGAGATTAAAATGAGTACGGATGATTCTGTGATGGTTGGATTGAGTTGATTTTAGAACTTTATAAACTAAAATGAGTTAGGAACCTGTGGAATTTGTAATTTCATGAATCGGAGTTGTAAAACTCGAGTTTGAAGCATTTTAATAATATGCGGCAGATTCTGGCAGTTTAAATTTCACGGCCTTGAAAACATATTTCTGGACTTTGGAAAACTCTGATTTTTATAATATGAACTTTAGACATGCTAATTAGTAATATATATAAAAATCAAGTCATTTCACGTAGTATATTAATTATAAAAAATTCGGGAAGTTGATTGCTGAAATCTGAAAATGCTGAAAGTTAATTAGGAAATTGCTTATGTTAGGCTACACCATTTTTAAATGAAGATTCGTTTTAACTAACCGTCACTTCGAGCACGTGCACTTTAAAATCTTATTTTTATAAAATTTAAAATCATCCTCATTAGATGTCTAGATCATTTTTGTTGTTATCTTGAAAATGGACCAGTTAACTTGGTAATAACTCATATTTTTGGACTTAGAATAATTTGATTAGTTTTCAGATTTCACTAAAATATTCTAAGGCCTAAATGCATAAATAGTTCACTTAGTTAATTAAAAATAATTGCTTTAGATTAATAATAAGTTGTTAACTAGATCACTAAATTCATTATCCTTAATTAATAACTAATATAGCAATTTGGTATGAACTTGTTAACTAGCTTAATAATTTGACTAAGTTAATAAATCTTGTTTAATAAAATAAAACTTAGAAGTCTTTGAATGTTATCCTTTATAAATTTCGAATTACATAAATTGTAATTGGGTAATTAATTGAATTAAATTTATTTAAGAACTTAGATAATTATTTTAAGTCAAAGACATTGTAGTAATTTATTCAAACTTTAATTAGGTACTTTAATCTCCAAGAATGAAGCATCAACTAGCGGAACTAAGTAATTGGATCCATCGAATCATTTGAGGTGGGCACTACTTTATCCTATCAAATGGTTTTGTCAAATGTTTTCTCCAAAAATGATTCTTTTGTTTTAAAGGCATGTTACACCGCAAAATTGTTTTGGCACCGTATGATTGTTATGATGGTATGAATTGGTGGATGAATGTTAATTATTTGGAGATGTGTTGGATCAGGGAAGTGGCTACCCCCGTGGTATTGTAAGCCTAATGCATTAGCCCGGATAGTAATAAGAATACCGGATGGGTAAGGGTGATTAAACCTTACCGGGTAGATAGCGAGAGGCTACTCCTATCTTACCCCTTTTGATTATGTGATCATGTTAAATATGAATTGTTGATATGTTGGGAAAATGATTATGTGGTGCCTAATTTGAGTGGGAGCTCCCAAGTGAGGATAATGTTTTGTGCATATACATGAGGCTTTCAATAAAAACTTGTATTATGCATGAGTGTGCGGTGTTTTCATGATATATATATATGTATTTGTTTTCGGGACACCGTGACCACTGGGTACATTCGTGTACTTAGCCCCTATGTGCGTTTTCCCTCCATGTAGGTACCGATTGATGAAGGTGAAGGTGACGTTATGAGGAGGGGATCGAAGGAGGAAACCGGAATGATTCTTAATTGTATTAATTGTTCGGTTTGTACTACATTTCGAATCCATGTTGCTTTTGATTATATCTTTTGAATGGCATGTATTGCACCCCTATGATTACTTGGATTTACGATCTAAACTTTCTCAATCTCATTTTGTACTAAGCTTTCAAATACTTGGATGATTGATTCGCATTTCCTTTAAATCTTGATATGATTCGAATTCTTGAAGGCTTGATTGATTAAATGCTAGTTCATGAAACCTCTTATTATTCCTATGGTTCATTCTTGCCTAAGCATGCTAATCGTTCTTGTTCTCCTAGCATGATTTAATTTCTTGGTTATGGTATCGAAGCAACGAGCTATGTCTTCATATATAGTCTCATTTGTACTTGCACTCTAAATTGAAATATGCCCTTTTGCATTCTTTCAAGCATGACATAAAAATATTGTTCCATCATGCTTGTATCATTTATTTGACTCCATTTTCCGTTGCGAACTATTTATTGCTTTTCCTTTCAAGCATATGCTAATTTATTGCCTCATCATGCTTGTGACCATTTAATTGATTCTAATCTCCGCTGCGACTATTTATTTGAACCTCATAAATCTTATTTCATTTTTGATCGATTCTTTACTTGCTTAAGCACGAATAAATATTTCTTCTTAAAACCACAACTTCCCTTAGCGTGCGTTGTGTCGCACGTGGGACTGTCGCATAGGCCCGGTTTGGGGGCGCGACATGCTTGCTTTCGATGGTACTATCAAACAAAATTCTTGTATAGATACTCCTCAACAAAATGGAGTTGCTGAAAGAAAGCATCGCCATCTTGTTGAAACAGCCCGTTCTTTTTTACTTCTGCTCATGTTCCTAGTTCTTTTTGGGGAGAAGCAGTTCTTACTGCTGCGTATGTAATCAATAGAATCCCAATTTCTCAAAATTCAGGTTTGTCTCCTTTTGAGATGTTGTTTAGGAGTAAACCTGATTATTCATCTTTGCGTGTCTTTGGTTGTACTTGTTTTGTTCATCTACCACAAGTAGAACGTCATAAGTTGTCTCCTCGATCCGTCTTATGTGTCTTTCTGGGTTATGGTGTTGGTGAAAAGGGATATCGTTGCTTTGATCCTGTTAGTCAAAAGTTGTATGTCTCTCGTCATGTGAAGTTTTTAGAACATATTCCTTTTTTCTCTATTCCCAAGAATCCTCACCATATGACTCAAACAGACCTCATTCATATTGATCCTTTTTGATATTGTCAATGATGAAGATCCATGTACTACTACAAATCTCTCACCGAAACCTGATACTTGGTTTCTGAGACATCGTTATCTCCTCTGCTGCCCAATCAATCATCTTCTGAGGTTGCGGATCCTCCTCAACTACGCCAGTCTACTCGTGTCCGTAATTCTACTAAACTACCTGATTTTGAATACTCCTCTTATTCCAGTCCTTTTGTTGCATTTGTCATTGCTATCCATCGTCTCTCTGAGCCTTTATCTTATAAAGAGGCTGTTAGTGATCCTCTTTGGCAGACTGCTATAGCTGAGGAACTTACTGCTTTGCACCAGACTCATACATGTGATTTAGTTTAGTTGCCATCAGGTAAACGGGCTATTGGTTGTCGTTGGGTTTACAAGATCAAAACTAAATCAGATGGATCTATAAAACGCTATAAAGCTCGATTGGTCGCAAAAGGTTATTCACAAGAGTATGGGATGGATTATGAAGAAACCTTCGCTCCTGTTGCAAAGATGACAACTGTTCGAGCCATGATTGCTATAGCTTCAGTTTTTAAGTGGAGAATATCTCAGATGGATGTTAAGAATGTATTTTTAAATGGTGATCTTCATGAAGAAGTTTATATGGTACCTCCTCCTGGTATCGATCACAAACCCGGTGAAGTTTCTAGGCTTCGCAAAGCACTCTATGGACTCAAGCAGGCTCCTCGGGCTTGGTTTGAGAAGTTCTCCACAGTGGTTACATCACTCGGTTTTATTCCTAGTCATCATGATTCTGCACTATTTGTGAAGCGCACCCGTGTTGGTCGTATTATGTTATCTTTGTATGTTGATGATATGATCATTACGGGTGATGATCAACATGGAATAGAATCCTTGAAGGCGGAGCTATC
Source organism: Plectranthus barbatus (assembly GCA_026898455.1). Lineage (NCBI taxonomy): Eukaryota > Viridiplantae > Streptophyta > Magnoliopsida > Lamiales > Lamiaceae > Plectranthus > Plectranthus barbatus. Next base: position 93,529 of record JAPKLW010000151.1, on the reverse strand, counting down.
TCATTGTTTTGCTATGAAAGATTTGGGTTTGTTGCGCTATTTTTTTGGGAATAGAGGTCGCCTACTCTCCAAAAGGCTATCTCCTATCACAGTCCAAGTATATAGCTGATTTACTTGATCGTGCTCGTCTCACAGACAACAGGACCGTTGATACACCTCTAGAGACCAATGCTCGGTACTCTCTTTCAGATGGGATTTTATTGTCAGATTCTTGTCTTTATCGTACTATTGTTGGGAGCTTAGTTTACCTTATTGTGACTCACCCAGATATTGCTCATGCAGCTCATGTGGTAAGTCAGTTTGTAACTGCTCCGACCACTGTTCATTGGGCTGCTGTTCTTCGGATTATTAGGTACCTTCGAGGCACTCAGTTTCAGAGTCTCTTGTTCCCTTCCACTTCATCCTTGGAGTTGCGTGCTTATTCTGATGTTGATTGATTGGGCTGGTGATCCCACCGATCGCAAGTCAACAACTGGTTTTTTGCATATTTCTTTGTGACTCTCTCATTTTATGGAAGAGTAAGAAACAAGATGTCATCTCTAGATCTTCCACGGAAGCTGAGTATCGTGCCATAGCCTCTACTACTTGTGAGATTGTTTGGTTACGTTGGTTGCTCGCAGATATGGGTGTTCATCTTCGTCGTCCTACTCCGTTATATTGCGACAATCAAAGTGCCATTCAAATTGCTCGGAATTCAGTATTTCATGAGAGGACTAAGCATATTGATATTGATTGTCATGTCACTCGACACCATCTTCAGATTGGTACAATTGTTTTACCTTTTGTCTCTTCATCTCTACAAATTGCTGATATGTTTACCAAAGCTCACTCCAGTTCGCGCTTTCGGTTCCTATTTGACAAACTCTCAATGCTTACTGCTGTAGCATCGTAAGTTTGCGGGGGGATGTTATATATATTAGGAATTTATGTTATATATATTAGGAATTTTAGGATTTGGTGTCTTTTCCTTATTTATTATTTTTCATGTATATAAATAGTTTGTATACTTCTCTTTGTAAATATACTTTTGATGCAATGAATAAAGGAATTCCTAGTTCTATTCTTTGTCTTTCTACAATTATCAGTGTTATTGTTAACAATTTGTGGATAAAGAAATAAAGAAAGTTATCTTAAAAAATTAAAATAGTTTCGTCAGATCCATGATTGGCATATCACTTATTGTCTAACATGTTAATATAAATTAACATTGAATTGGGCCAAAGATACTTAATATAAATTAAGAATTTGTTTAAATATAGAATAAGTCTGTAATTATTATTGTTATTATTATTATTATTATTAAGTACTTTTTAAAAAAATATTACTCCTCTGTCCCACTTTAATTGTCCATATTTCTTTTTTTGTCTGTTCAATTTAATTATCTATTAATCTAAAATGAAAAATTAATACACACTCAATAATAAAAAACTAAATTTTTTCTTTTCTACTCGTATTGGTTATTGTACTAAAAGCAAAATAGACAATTCATCCGGAGGGAGGGAGTATAAGTTAAATAAAGTCTAAGAATCAATAATAGTCCATACAACAACAAAATATTAAATGTTAGGCCTCCATATCATAATTTTTACCTTCATTCTGTTATAATTTCTAGTGTGTGTATATATATCAAATATTCTAAGAAATATTCTATATTTCCATTTCAAAAGTTCAAAAGTTCATGAATTCAAATCAATGATTCCATTTCAGAAATTCTTTTATTAAGAATTTCGACTACCAACTTTCTAGATTATTTCCATTTCAGAAGTTCTTCAATTCAAATCAATGATTTCTTTATAGCAAAATTAACGCTGATAGTCAAAATTCTTATAAATTTAATCAAGTTCAAAAGTATGAAGCTTATTTAATTAGTGGTAAAAGATGGTTTCCTTCCACCCTCAAACTCTATCCTTGGCTACACTCTTTTCTGATAAGGAAGCCCCATAATCACACCTGATTTATGAAAATTAGTGGAAGAATAGATTGTTGCTGAGTACTAATATATCGGTTTAAAACGATGAAAATGAAGTATTATTAAATCCAAGAGTTGGAATTGCAGAAGCAATGATGAATGATCAGAATGCCATGGGAAAGTAGACCTGAATTTCTCCACCCTCGCGGGGTACGACCCACGTAAAGAATCCCTCTGAAATGCACTTGTTCATATCGCCGTCTCCGTCAGCCGCCGGCGTCCCCAAATCCATGGCCGCCATTCCTATCACATGCGCCAAGCTCTCTTCAAACGCATACAACCGAAGAAAATCAGTCGCTCCTCTCTCCACCCCAAACACTCTCACACTTGCCTCTTTCACATCATACTCAAACATACTCCCATTCATGCACCGACCCACAATCTTCCCCTTCCTCCAACTATATCCCTCAATGTATTTCACTTGCACTCGTCTGAATCCTCCCCCTTCAATGTTCCATTTCACGACCCATTCTTCGTTCACGTACGCAGCCACTTCGATCCCTTCTAGTTTACCATTCTTTCTCCTGCGAAATCTCATCGCACCAACATCCCCAAACATATCCACATATGTTACTGGCTCCCGTTCCACCATCCACGGATGCTTTATCGGCTCGAACAGCATCTTCGTCGACCCAAAACGCAACAAAGCCAGTTCCTTACGTTCGTTGCGCACAATCCAGACTGGGTTTCCACTCACCTCTACAGTTTGATATACGAACAGCGTTCGAAAAGCCAGCCCCACATTCAGCGGTTCCCAAGAATCTGTTTTGGACGAGTATATCTCACCATAAACCTTCATTTTCTTCCCCTTCACGCAGTGTATCCTCACCACCTTATGATCATCGCCCTCCTCATTGCACCCGAATCCCACTGACGAAAATACTCCACTACCCTGGTGAGGTGTAGTAGTGGAATAATCAGGAAGGACTTTCCACAATCTTGTCGCAGGATTCCATAGGATAATTCGGTCGGTGAAAAGAGGCACAGCCAGGCAAATCAAGCCCTTGCAAGACGTCAAGGCAATGTCCCCTCGTATTCTTTGATTAACTAGGTTGGCTTTCTTCTTGCTGGGAACGAAGCCTAATTTACTGCGATCTAGGATTTGGGAATTCACAAGCCATGTTTTGCGGGATTCAGAAAAGCGATTGTAGTGGATCTTGATGAACTCTTGATTGGTGACCAGACTTTTCCACTGCTTGCAGACCCTCTTGAAGCGTACAAGTGAATTCACCGGCAATCGTGAGAGGATGGACATTATGATTTTTGGAGGTAAAACACATGAAGTGGCTGCAGTTGATGATGTAGTAGGAAGTGGGGAAGAAGTTGACGGTTTCGATTTCGATTTCTCGGCGTCCGCAGCTTCTTTTTTTCGGCGATTTCGATTTTTTTTGGGAGCCATTTTCTCGCTTCTGTTTACGCAAAATGTGGAGTGTTTTTGAAAGGGTTTAGAGCAGGAAGTAGGGAAGAAGACGATCGTTGCAGAGCAGAGCGAGAAGTCAAGGCTTTCAGAATTAACCGACTAAGTACTTTTTAACTTCTTTCTGTTATCTCTATTCTCTAATATAATTAAAATATTATCATCAACTACTATATATAATAAAAATATTATTTGAAGAAAGTAAATCATCTACATTAAAATTAGCTTGTTTAAATATTTTAGATTTTAAATTTTCTATTATACCTTCATTAAAAGAGGAGTATGTATTTATAGTTTTTCAATAAAAAAAATCAAAATAATAAGTATTTAAAAGAAAACCTAAATTAATGTACAAAGAAATACTAAACATAATTTTTTTAAGATAATCCAAAAATTAAATGAAACTAAAAGAGCTAAAATCTAATCATAAGATTGGCATTTATTTCGTATATAAAGTTGAGATGTTCTAATATATAAAATCTTCAAAACAAATTTGAAATAGAAGTGGATTTTGAATGTTAAGATAAACATTAATATTAAAATTTCAATTTTTATATTTTTTTTTAAAAACTGAAATTAATGAAATAGAGTAAGCAACATACCTAAAAAAAAAGGTGAATGCGAGATTTAGAGTTATAACAGGGGCGTTAACTTTTAGCATTGAATTCCTTTTTTATTTTCAATATTATTAAAAAATCTTTGGACATATTCGTGGGCTAGATCTGAGATGGATGCTTATCATTGATAGTGGTTGATGTAATAGCTAGACTAGATAGACACATTGTATACTCTAAACAACGAATTGTAATGCTTTGAGTTCAAGTGGGAGATTATTGAATTTTGCATACTAAAATCATTTATTTACAGTATTTGTATACATTCAGCTTTATCTCCTAACTATTAAACAAACTTACATATGAGAACAACGATATCCTCTTATCTCGTTGATAGGGAGATCATACGGCATATAGGAGATCGCAGAAAACCGTATGTATCGTTTGACCTAGCGATATATAAATATTATTATCACAGTCGAGACAACGTTGATGATAAGTCTACTACAAGAAAAACAGTAAACAACAAAGGTTAAAAAGTGTTGTTAAAGGGTATTCAGGAGCATTGTTGTAGGTGGTGCTGTTAAAAGTATATGCTGAAAGACAACAATTTTACAACCGTTCTTTTTTTTAGAAAAGACAACGGTTTAAAACCGTTGTCTTTTCTACGTTTAAACAACAGTTATAAACTGTTGTCTTTTCTTAAAAACACAAAGGTTAGAAACCGTTGTCATCTCTACAAAACTGTTGTCTATTATAGAAAAGACAACGATTTTAAATCATTGTCTTTTATCCCACAAGACAACAATTTATAACCGTTGTTTTTTGGATATAATACAACAATTTGAAACTATTCTCCAAAATAAAACGATTTTAAACAATATTTTTTTATAATTAATTTATAATCAAATACAAAAATCACAATATTCAAAATCAACATCATCACATTCAACTCACAAATATACAAAAATAATATTCACAAATATCGAACATTTTAATATTAATCCTTGAAAGAAGTATCCAACATCTCATGTTCAATAAAACTCACAAATATTCAAAATCAATACAAAATCCCAAAATCACAATTCAAAAAATAAAATAATCCATCTTGTATTTCTCAAATTTGTTATGCATACATGTAATCCTGTACTGTATCCGTCCATTCCACACAAACATCATCAATACCCATCACTTTGTAGTTCTTATTGTTGAACTGTTAAATAAAAAATAATACATCATAAAATGACAATAAACCTCAATAATTTAAATTTGATATTACTATATCAAATTTACAAGTAGTTACAGGAATATTGCAAAGAAAATAAATCATACCTCAAAATATGGTCATAATAAACACCAACAAGAAGGAAATCCCCAAGTGCTCTAGCATTCTTTAAAATCTGTATCCCAAAAGAAAAATGAGAGTAAAGAAAGCGAAAATAATTAATTGGTAGCTAGGTAGAAGAACAATGCTAATTTTTAAGGCATATGTTTGGGTTTTGGATCTATATGGCAGCATAAGGAAGTTTTTTTTTTTTTTTTACTAAAACTTCAGGCCCAAATGCATACGGTGGCTCAAAGCAAGAATCAAAGTAATATCTAAGTAAAATACTATGGCGTAACACTAACAAGTATTATTTAGTTCAAATAGTCTCATCACATCCGAAGCTACTAATTCAAGAATTCATTTCAGTTGTCAATAGGATCAGAATGTGAATTATGTGACTTAATTTAGAAACATAAGGTAAATACTAAAACTACTTGTAGCTGAAAAAGGTTAAGTGAACTAAAGTTGCCAAGTTCTGTAATACCTCCATGTTAGGTATTGATGTAGATATCACGCCTTAATGTGATGTTTTGATGTGTCAAAACTATATACCAAACCTAGGTCTTAGAGCTATTACCTTATGTAATCTTTGTATAGGATGATCGAGTTGTAATAGTCTAGGAAGAAGGAAACCATCAAAACTGTGGAACAGTTTTGAAGAAGACGCCATTCAGACGAGATAACTTTCGAACAAACAAGATGAAGACAAGCGGAACAGAGCGAAGGTCACAAAAACTGCACAGACAGGTTGTCTAGTCAAGGGTTAGATACTCAAGAAAACTGTGGACATAGTTTTCAAATAGAAACTATTGAGAGGCGCTCACAGTTTCAGACCAAGACAGTTTCGCGTCAAGGAATGCGTACATAGCAAGATGTCGGACAAGTTGCAGCAGAACTTCAAGGAAGTCAATGATAAAAGACAGATAGATACCCAACTGCGAGTGACGTACAACGTTGTTCGAAGTCTGACACAACAAGTACAAACTGCTCAGAAAAGTAGGACGTTGTAGCAGAAAAAAGTAGAAAGGCAAGCGACTTTTGCAGAGAAGGATGAACTATGATTGGACGTTCTTCTAAATAGCTGGAACAAAAGAGACAGAAAATTTTGCCTCTTTGCTCATCTAAATACCTACGCAGATTTGAATCTCCGACACATTTACTGTTCTCTGCTGAAACTAAAGTTCAAGCATTAAACGCTATCAAGCGAGAAGACATTAATACCGTGGTTCATTTATTGAACACGAAGCATTCATTGCTACAGAATCTTTGGAGATTTACCGTGTGGCTTTGAGTACACGAGGATTAAGTTGGCTGACTTAATCTACTATCTTGGTGTTCTTACTTACAGAGTAAGAACATAGAAGCCTGATCTTGCAAAGGAAGAACAAGTTATTACGGGCAAATGTCGACCAGTGAACGTTCTGGGAAGAACACAACCATCCAACCTACTGAAGAAGGAAAATGGAGGTTTGTCCTCAGTCCAACTTCAAGTTGGTCCACAGAGAAGACGCAGAGCCTTCAATGGACTGAAGAAGGAGTGAAGTACAACTTCCTGGGCGAGTGATCCATTGTGTTGTGGATAGAGGTTTCTACAGCAACTGGCTATAGATCGTGAGGATTGTATCTTCATAACTTAGTGAATTACCGGATCTGATATCCAAAGTGTGGACGTAGGACTTAAAGCTCCGAACCACTATAAATATCTTGTGTCATTTTACAGCTTTATTTACCTAACGCATTTTGCAGTTTCCAATTATATATTGAAACCTTCAACACTTATCCTGTAAGTGTTGAACTGTATAAACTGTTAACTGCTCATACCTGTAAAACTGCTAACCTAATCTGCTGGCCAACATAAACTGTATTTCTAAAACTGCCAAGCAAAAACTTTATTAACTAGAAGCTGAACTGCTCGTCAATTAGAGTGTATTAATCTACTTTAATACTTTCGCTGCACTTTATACGTAATTTGATCTGGGACCAACAAGTGGTATCAGCGCAGGTCGGTCTTTCTAGATTGTCCTGTTTTGAGTCGCTTAAGACTGGATCCGTACTTCCTTACACTCTAACTGTTTGTCTGGTGTGTTTAGCGAGCAGATTATTTTAAGAAAATGATGACTTATCCTAGCCTTCCCAAGTACAATCCAGAGAAATTTAAAGTATGGAAGAAGAAGTGTCTCGTTCAACTAAGAGCTCAACATCTGGAGATGGATGAAGTTATCACGGATGGACCTCTAAAGATTCACATGCCCAAGGTTAGCCTTGCGACAGGAGAAGATCCAGGCGATGTCGAGTATGTTGACAAGCCAAAGGAGGACTGAATATTTGAGGACAAGAAATGTCATTAGGTCGATTTCATCGCACAAGAGATGATCATACAATCCCTCCTAGATTCCGTCCAAGACGCAGCCGTAGAGAACAAAACATCCAAAGAACTTTGGGATTGGATCAACGATCTCACTAAAGAAACAGAAGCGATGAAATGCAACAAGAAACAGGTCATCGTGGAAAAGTATGAATCCTTCCAAATGTTACCTAGCAAGACAATCAAATCGATGGAAGCAAGGTTCAACGCCATCGTCAGCAAAATGAAGAACCTCAGTAGAGAAGAAAAAGTGGCAGATCAGAATGCCAAAATTCTTTCAAGACTGCCGAAGGAGGATTGGTTTGTTAAAACCACTAGTTTGAAGACCATGAATCTCTCCAAAATGTCCACCAAAGAACTATTCGCCGAACTTGAAGCCCATGAATGGGACACCCAAATGGTGAACAGGAAAGAAGTTGGTTGAAATCCAAATTCAACAGCTGATGGTGATGCAGCATTCTTCATAAAGAGAGACTTCCAAAAGCGTTCAAAAAGGCCAGTTTACTTCGAGAAAACTGCCTATCAATCACCAGCGAAGGACGCCTCCAACATAGTTCAGAAGCAGGAAGCTGAACTGTCAGCTGCCAAACTGTAGGAACAGTTGAAGAACCTAACCATGCTTCTCGAGAAAGCAAAAGGAAAGGATAAGGAAGCACAGTTCTGTGAACAAAGGTTCACGAAGAGAGAGCCACGCACATGCTACGAGTGCAACTCTCCAGACCATCTAAAGTTTGAATGTCCTCTAGTCTCTCAAGAGGAGAGAGACAGATTAAAGAAGGTGTTCGAAAAGAGAACATCCAGAGCGGTCGCCCAAGCAATGCTCACATGGACTGAAGTGCTAGACGTACCGGACCATGATGATGGATACTACACGTCTGAGGATGAAGGAGATGAGGAAGCATTACTTGCTTTCATGGCAGCGATTGATGGAGACGTTACCGATGGCGAAGAAGGAAGCGCTTCAAACTGCAAAATTCGGGTAACGACTAATCTGCCCTCATCCAGCACATCTATTTGCTTTGATGATAGTTCTGAACCATGTCATTCAAGCTCAGAAGACATCACTTTTAAAAATATTATCAAAGAATTTGAAAATTTTCATAAAATTAAAGATAAAGTGATCAGTGAAAATGCCTCACTGAAATCAGAATTTTAGTTTTGACCAATAAAATCGAAAGAACGAGGTCAATCTGTGAGGAACTAACAAAACTCATGGGGGAACATTCAAAACTTCTTAAAGATTTTGAAAATGTTTCTAAAGAATGTGATTCCTTGAAGAAAACCGAACCTGTCAAATGCGAATGCTCGTTCAAAAAGAGTTCTAAAAAAATAGATGAAATTTTGAATGTTCAAAAACAATTTGATAAACGAGGAATCGGTTTTTCAGAACCTCAACATGATGCATCTATAAATAAGCATGCATTCACATCAATGACCAAGAAAACACCCTTGTGCTCTGTCAAAGCAAATCTTGGTCCAGGTCATATGGTTGGGAAAGGAAAGGACATTCTCAAAGAACCAGTAAAGCAAGGTGTCAAGACCAGATGCTGGTCAAAAGCTGACCCTAAGCTGGCACCTCGACAGTATAATGACACAGTTCAAAAACTGTCTATACCAACTGTCGAGAGGAGAAATGGTTCTTCCTTTAAACTGGACAAGCACAGTGTTCCACATGCAATGAATCCAGTTTTACCAACAAGAACAACTAAGCAACATGTAAATGTTGCGAAGGAAGCCTGTTCGACAACTGGATAGAAATTCGAGAAGTTTTGATAGATCACAGTTCTATCATAACAGTCATCCGAATAGGGGGAACACCTATTCAAAGCCTTAGTCGAGATAGTTCTACTCTCAAAAGACTGTGATGGCTACACACCCGAGAACAGTTTCTCGAGACTCTTTCCAGAACAGCCGCTTCAGGAAGAGTACACACACCACAATGTTGCATGACATGCATTCACAGAACACACACTTTCCTAGAAGAAAAATAGATAAATCACAGAAAAGTGATTTAGTTTCAAGAACTGTAAGAGTGAAACAAGTGTGGATACCAAAAGGTTGGGTCCACAACACTGACCCTGCAGGACCCGAAAGGATGCGGGAACCTAAATAAATTTTGTGTATTGCAGGGACCGAGTTCTCAAAAGAAGACAAAAACATGGATACTAGACAGCGGATGCTCTGCTCACCTGATAGGAGAAAGGGGTCTAATCAAGAATCTTAAAATGTATGAAGGAGCATCAGTCAGTTTCGGGAACAAGACCATGTGACAAGTGATTGGAAAAGGATACGTGGAGCACAACGGAATCATCATTCAGAACGTGTCCTTAGTCACAAATCTGAAGCACAATCTTCTCAGTATAAGTCAACTGAGTGAAAGTGGCTATATTGTTAGATTTGAAAAATCAGAATGCCAAATAATAAATAAAGTGACACATAAGATAATAATAAGAGGAATCAGAAGAGGAGGTCTATACAATGTAGATTGGTCCAGTGGAGAAAGAGGGACATGCCTCATACCACTCAGCTCCTCAGAAGGCATAAACTGGCTGTGGCACAAGAGACTTAGCCATTTGAACTTCTACTCGATCCGACATCTGGCAAAGCATAATCTAGTTGAAGGACTGCCACAAATGAAGTTCCAGAAAGAAGGAGTGGGTAAATCGTGCTAGCTTGGAAAACAGACGAAAGCCTCTTTCAAGAACACACCAGTTACAACGAGCACTGAAAGGATCTTGGAACTGCTCCACATGGATTTGTTTGGTCCAGTTACCCCACCCACTATTGGAAAAAGGAGATATACATTGGTGGTTGTTGATGATTATTCACAATATACGTGGGTGGTGCTGCTCAAATCTAAGGACGAAGTCAAAATTCAGCTGCCAGAACTGATCACACGCCTCCAAAATGACAAAGGAGTGAAAGTCAAGAGAATAAGATCAGGCAATGGAACAAAATTTTGCAATGGACCACTTATGGACTTTTGTGCTGAAATTAGTATTGGACATGAGAAGTCTGCTCCTAGAACTCCTCAATAGAATGGTGTTGCTGAGCGAGAAACATAACACTCAAAGAAGTTGTGAGATCCATGATGGCCGATACCGACCTTGGAAAAGGATTTTGGAGAGAAGCCTTGAGACAACCTGCTACACACAGAATAGAAGCACATTTAATACGCGGCTGCACAAGACACCCTACGAGATCTACAATGGTCGTAAGCCTTCTATAGCTCATCTTCGTGCTTTCGGTTCTCCATGTTATATTCACAATAATGGGAAGTGCAAGTTGAATACCTTCAGCCCAAAAGCTGATGATGGTGTGTTCCTCGGGTATGTACATCCTTCATATAAGGGATATAGGGTATTCAACAAGACAACCCAACTTGTGGAAATAACATGTTGGGAAATTTGTCTAAGTTTCCCTCCCTCAGTAGCTACTTGTATAGATCTTAGTTTTGGTGGATCAAATCCTAAGTCCTACCAGCGTCAGTTGTCTCTAGATAGCTCTAGTTCTCAAATGTAAAGTCCTGTTTAGGTCTTTTGAGTTGTAAGTCGCAGCTGATCAAGACTCATGCTGACACTGTTCACCAGCATGAGAAGTGCTTACCACTGGTTACTGTTCACCAGTTGGAAAAAGTTTCATCAGATGGCGGCTGACAAAGACTCGTGCTGACACTGTTCACCAGCATGAGAAGAGCTAATGACTGGTTACTGTTCACCAGTTGGGAAGGATTTCACCAGCAGGCGGCTGACAAATCCTACCAGCAGAATACGTGTTCTCACTGACACTATTCACCAGCGGTGAAGCCACCAGTCATGGGAGATTCCAAGAGTTAACATCAGACATATTGGTAGACTTAGATTGTGCCAGCGCAAGTCACCAGCAGAGACTGCCAGCACAAGATCACCAGAATGATCTACCAGTCGGATGTTACCAGCAGAATTCCAGATTCTCTCTCCCAGAGTCTTAGAGACAAAAAGAAGATTCGTCGAGGAATTAACTGACAGAGTATGACTTTAAGGAGGATACCTTAAAGTCCATCAGTTACAAGACACCAGTCTCGATTCCTCGTACTGACGAATAGTGCCGTTCTGACATAAAGAGATCAATGTCAGATAAAGCGGTCTTAGGTATGGCCTTTCTCCGGAAAAGCATACCTGCCGCCGTCAGAAGGACATCCGAGGTCTGACACCTTTTCCGGATGTGTCCAAATGGCTAGAAGATTTGAATGGGATTCCGCGTCTATAAATAGGTCGGAACCACCAACATTTAAGAAGCTTGCTTCCTGACATTCAATACTCTTCACCTACCGAAAGACTGCAAATTTATTACGCTCAAGCAAGTAGAAGCGCATACAACTTTCGAGGCCTTTCTAAAGGCTATCCGTGTGTTGATTTATCAAACACGAGACTTCAAGCTTCCAGCTTGTAAGTTACTGATCTCTTTGGTGCTCTTTCTCTTCCGAGGAAGTTCACAGCAGCTCTTGTGCCAGCCAGCACTTGAGTTATCACGGGCAGTTTGCCGTATTGAGAAGCTACGTTCTTGGGAGAACTAAACACCCAGTGAAGCTGTGGAGGTTGAAGTGACGTGCTCGCACTCCACCAGCTGATCAGAGTTGAAGAAGGAAACAAGGCCGGGAGCGGTTGATCTAGTGAACTGGTGGACGAGGCATTCACCAGCTAGAGATAGATCGTAGGACTCTTGTACCCGATTACTCTTAGTGAATTTCCAGTGCTACGACTGGAGAGTGGACGTAGATCAGTTGATCGAACCACTATAAATCCTTTGTCTTTATCAGTTTTCTGCATTACATTCTTATTTTAAACCCAGCACCCAAGTGCTGGTGTATACTCTGAAAACTGATAACTGTGTAAACAAGGCCTAAATTTTTCTAAGTCTTGAATCACCAGCTGACAGGTCCCAGTCAGTTGGTTAACCAGCAAGTGCAAGAAAACGATTATATTATTTCCGCTGCAAACGTTTTATACTCTGAAAAACCGGGACCAACATAACATGTCATGTTGTTTTTTATGAAGCTACTTTAGTGCGCAGGACACTTCAAGAATTGAGTCTTGGGAATCGTGAGATCAAGGATGTCAATGGGGAATCTAAGAGTGATCTTGATCATAATCAAACAATTCCTCTGATTAGATCTATGAATGATACACCTGAGACTCCAGTTGCTTCGGCTGAACCACAAGTAGTCGATAGGGCCGATGATGCAATACCATCGCTGAGGCCTTAAAGACCACAAACATAGAACATTCAGGTAAAAAGAAACCTCCTGAAGCACAGAATGCGGTCTTGGAAGCAGAGCAAGCTGAAACCAAGAAGTCTACCTAGAAGATGCTAAAGAAGCATAATCAGCTGGCGAGCCAACTATTATTCAGAATCCAAATGCTGATCAGAACGCAGTTCCATAATAAGGAGATGAAGGAGCCTCTTAAAAAGGAGAAGAAAAAGTTCCAAAATCTGCCACTGAATAATCTCAAGGAGAACATCCTTCAATTTCAGAAGATCCAGCTGCCCTTGCTGAAGCCATACCTGCGAAGAAGCCTAGTTAGCTAAGAGATCATTGATATGTGTGTAAAATGACCAATTTTTCGATGCGTGAGCGTGCATGTTTGTGGCCATTTTACTCTCATATCATATGTTTTTGTTGTTCTTTTGTTGTGTTTTCGTGTTTTTGAATGTTGTAGGATAGGTTTTGGGCATAAATTAGCATTTTTGGTGGAGTTTTGGAGGAAAATCGCACGAGTTGGAGTTTGGAGGCGTCGACCGGCCGAGCGGGGCAGGACCAGCCGAGCCAACCTGGACAGAGAGCTCGACCGGCCAAGCAGAGCAGAACCGGCCGAGCGATGCCGGATAGAGAGCTCGACCGGCCGAGCCAAGCAGGACCGACCGAGCAAGCCAACAGAGAAGTGGCTTGGTCAAGCCACTTCGACTGGGCGAGCCAGACCAGGATTTTCTAGCAATTTGGCAGTTTCCAGCTTTGACCGGGCGAGCCGTACTTTGACCGGGCGATCCGAGGCCCTGTTTGCTCGTCTATAAAAGGGGGAAACTCAGTTATTTGAAAAACTTTTTGTCATCTTTACATTAGATCTAGTTAGAAGTTCCTCTAGATTCCAATTGTAGGGTTTTCTTGTGAACCGAATCACCAAAACCAAACTGAACCGAATCGATCTTTGGATATTGCCCATAATTCAAATTCTCAAAACCCTAGCATGCTCCTATGAATTTAATACAAAGATTGTGGATTAAAGAATTACCGTAACTCCGTAGTCTCTGATCCGATCTTTTGCGTTTGAACTTCCACTTCTATTCAACCACGCAATTCGATTTAATCTGCGGAAACAGAAATTAGAACCCTACTTGACATGCTGGTACGCAGAGGTGGCGTATTGATGGACCGCAGTGAGATATATTCGTTTGTCTGACATCAGCGAATAAAAGATCTCGTTATATTGATTGAGTCCAAACCTTAACGAAGGTTCAGGGGTTTTGTACGGGTTGACTGTTGCTTTGACTTGCCATGGTGGAGAGCCTAAGTAACGTACTCGTATATCCGCATCTTGGGTAACAGCAGTTCGTGTAGTACCGCCTGAGACTGGACTTAGGTAACCATATCCGAGTAATAGGATGGGGATATTCCCTGAGGAGCTCAATAACATTCATCGTGCCAAAGTCCTGCAGGCTGATTAAGTTCAGGCACGAGTGATAAGGTTTGAGTGGTACTACTTAGGAATAATAAGATATTAATTAAATGTAGTTAGAGCTTGTCAGAGGCTCCGATTAATTAATGGATGTCCGGTAACCTTAAATATGGGGATTCTCAATTAATGCTACCCGTTCTCATAACGTGGTAATAAAGGGGTAGGTCAGTATTAATTCCGTGGTGAAAAAGAATTAATATTAATTAATTAATTGTGTCATGGGTTGTGGAAATGGGAATTAATTAATTTATAGGCCCACTTTATTATTTGCATTAGGTCTAAGGTCTGGCCCAACAAGTGTGCTGAATTGAGCCCAAAATGGCCCATTGGGGTTTCCAACCCTAGGTCTATAAATAGACAGCTCTCTCTCATAAGTCATAACACAGTTGAAAAACTCTAAACCTAAGAGATAGAGAGGGGGCACCGTTTTTGAGAAGAGAAAGGAGGAGAATTTCGAATTCTGGTCCTGCTCAAGCCACAGATCTACGGAGTCCTCACCAGTAGTAGATCTGATCAGCACCGGGACACAGATCTGAAGATCTAATCTGGAGAACAGATTCATCTTTTCCTCTCCCTTTTGTTTTCGATTTTCTCTAAGAAATTAGATCTCTAATTTTTGTTTCTACAGATTAAATCGGATCGCGTGGTTGAATTGGATTTTGGAATTCAAACGCAAAAGATCGGTTTAGACTCGACGGAGTTACGGTAAACCCTAAATCCATAAATTTTCGTATTAAATTCATAGGAGCATGCTAGGGTTTTGAGAATTTGAATTATGAGCAATATCCATAGATCGATCCGGTTCAGTTTGGTTTTGGTGATTCGGTTCACGGAAAAACCCTACAATTGGTATCAGAGCCAGGTTTTTGATTTATGGCTCTGTTGTTAATAATTGAATTCTATATGCATGTATGAATTTATTTTTGTGGATGTTGGTTTTTGTTCCTCGTGGCAACCCGTTGATTCAGCCTGCGGTTGTTTATCCGTGTAGGGCTGAATTGTTTTTGTAAAATCACGAGAAAATCCGTGATTAGTGTAGATTTGAAAATTGTAATAGAATAGGTTTCTGTAATTTTCAAATTTGTAATTGAACGGGTCGAGGACGAAGAAAGAAGACGGAGACGACGCAGGGCCGGCGAGGACGACGGCGGGCGACGGTGGTGTGGCGCGGTGGCGTGCGCAGGCACGGCGCTGGGTGCACGCACGGGCGCGGCACGCAGGCAGGCGCGCGGGCGCAGGGCCGCGCCGCATGGCACGACAGCGGCAGCGGGGCGCGCACGCGCGAGCGTGCGGCATGCCGGGCACGATGGCTGGCCGGCGGCGATCGGCGGCGGCTTCGTTCATCGTCGGCTGCTGCTGTCCCGTCGCGGTGGCTCGTGTTTTGGTGGTTTGTGCAATCCTGTGTAAACCCTAGGGTTTGCATTAGGGTTAGGGAAAATCATCAGATCACAAAGGCTTAAAAATCCAAAAGATTTGGTGTATCAAGATTTGAAGGCCCTTTGAAGATTTGGAAGATTTGAAAAGATTTGGATTTATCCAAATTAATTCAAAATTCAAATTTGTAATAGATAGATTTTATTTTCTATTTTTGGGGCCACGAGGAATTTTCGTTTGCCTTAATTGTCCTCGTATGATATGTGATTTATTTATGTGCGCAATTAAGCATGTGTAGATAATAAGAAAAGCATGTTTTACTGCTTTTATTAGTTACAGCTTTCCAAGAATGCTTATGTGATTAATTTCTTTTGTTGGATTATATTTTGGGAATTTTTGGGCTTGTTTAATTACATGCAAAAATTTGGAAAATATAATGACAAAAGGAAATTATGTGTGCGCATAAAGAAACCTTTTAAAAGAAAAATACTAAGCATATTTTTTTATTAAAATCAATAGACCTCCACAAAGCGGTCCTAGGCTGTAAGTGTATCTCTCATTCTAGTAAATGTCTACGAGTGTAGCTTGCTAGTTCCCGGAGGTGCATGGGTACGGTTGTTGGGATTTCTAGAGAAACAATTTAAATCACGTGAATAGTGGGAGGGCTTTGCGTAAACGTCTACGAGTGTAGCTTGCGTAGACCTCTTTCACAAGTATTCTAGGATTGATTTAAATAATAGATAACAAAAGCTTCAAGGGTTGTGCGGTATGGTTACGTGCCATGCTAAACTATCTCTTTTGGCCGGAGTTAAATTTGTGGTTAATTGCTTAGAAGCATCTTAGAATATAATGCAAGAATTGCATCCCTGTTCTTGAGAGATGGCTTGGTCTAAGGTTTTCACTAATTATTAATTTCAAGTGTCAAAAGCATCCTGACATGGTAGTGAAATTAAATGGATTGGGGCTTAAAACCCGTAGTTCTGGTTGAGGGTGACATCGTAAACGTCTACGAGTGTAGCTTGCGGTGGAAACTCTTGGGCAATTAGTGGAAAACATTTGTATTTGATTTATTAAAAGGTTTTCAATGCATTTGTTTTCGAAGTTCAACATGTATGTTCTTATTTAAGATTTTTTATTGTTTCAGATATGTCTATGTCTAATGTGATCAATATTCTCGCACAAAACACTCTAACTGGTCCGAACTTCCTGGAATGGAAGCGTAATCTCGAATACCTCCTGATTGCAGAAGAACATATGTTCGTTCTGCAAGTACTTCGTCCTGAAGTGCCAACTGCTGAATCCAGTCAACTGGATATAGACTTTTATAACAAGTGGGAGAAATCGAACAATGTAGTCAAGTGCTACATGATGACCACTATGTCGAAAGTCTTGCAGCAGCAACATCAGCACCATAGGGATGCCTATGACATTATGCAAAGTCTGGAGGCAACCTATGGTGAAACTGATAGGGCCGTCAGGTTCAATCTCATGAGAGAAATCGTGAGTAAGAAAATGACTGATGGCACCTTAGTGAGAGAGCACGTGGTTACCATGACTCACCTCATCGATGAACTGACAGTGCATGGTGGAGGTATCGACGCTGAGGCTAAGGTCGATATCATACTGAACTCTCAACCCAAGTCCTTTGAGAGTTTTAGACTGAATGTTGTCATGAACAAGAAAGAGTATACTCTTAACAAGTTACTCAATGACTTGATGGCAGCTGAATCAGTCATGAACCCTCAGAAGGATGCCTTAGCCACTTCTGGTAATCTCTCTGCTGTACTCAAAAGTATGAAGCGGAAGAAAGGGATTAAGAAATCGGCCAAGAAGACACCTGTGAAGGATGGTGGGGCTGGGAAAAAGCCTAAGGTGGCGACTGAAAGGGACAGGTGCTTCAGGTGTGGTAAGAAAGGACATTGGAGGAAAGATTGTCAAGCCAACAAAGCTAGACAAGGTATGCCATTTTGCATGTATAACTGCAAGCATGATTAGAGTTAGTTGTTGCTCTTCCAGAGCTGTAAGCACTGACTTGTTGATCATGTTGTTGTACTTTGCAGGGGACCGTGCCGACAATGCTGGTGAGTGATGGCACGAAGATACCAAACTGGATGAATGCAACGTTTTATGACGGAGCTTCATGGAGTTTTCTTTTCTTTAAGTTTTGATGAATTAAAGTACATTTGAGAATTTATTTGTGGGCCGTGGTTTATCGGCAGGACAAATTTCATAAACTTTTATGGATATTTGTTATTTATGATTTTATCATCAGTATTAACAATGTTATCCATCATGGAATGTTGATTTACAATCTCTATGTTACTTCAATCAAACATGTCTTTTATATTGCATATAATTCATCCGTAATTGATAATCCTAGGAAGAGAAAACTTACTTCTTCTGATGAGGATCTTACATATCTCTGTCACTTGAGACTGGGTCACATCAGCTTGAAGCGGATTCAAGTCTGCGAATCCTGCATCGAAGCAAAAATGTCAACTAGGCCTTTCAAGGCTAGTTAGTCTCGAGAAGAGGAAGTGTTGGAATTGATCCATTCTGACTTATGTGGACCGATGGCCACGCAGGCTCGTGGAGGGTACGAGTACTTCATCACTTTCATTGACGATTACTCAAGGTACGGATATGTTTACCTGCTTCGCTACAAGTCTGAATGATTTGAGAAATTCAAAGAGTTCAAGGCTGAGGTAGAAAAGAAGGTCGGGAAAACAATCAAGTCACTGCGATCTGACCGCGGTGGCAAATACCTCGGTAACGAGTTCCAGCAATATTTGTCAGAAAATGGGATTACATCCCAGTGGACTGCACCGGGTACTCCCCAGCAAAATGGTGTGGCTGAAAGAAGAAATAGGACTCTTCTAGAGATGGTAAGATCAATGATGAGTTATGCAAACTTACCAATTTTATTTTGGGGCTACGAATTGGAAACAACAGCTTACGTACTTAATGTGGTGCCTTCTAAATCAGTTTGTAAGACGCCTTCTATCGAAGGAACCTGATAAGTTAGAAAGCAGGTCAAAAGTAATGTTGTTCATAGGGTATCCCAGGCAAACGAAAGGTGGTTACTTTTACTCTCCTGAGAGTCAAAGGGTCGTTGTTAGCACCAACGCTAGATTCTTGGAGGACAAGTATGTGAGTATTCACAGGTCAAGGAGTGATATCGTTCTTCAAGGAATTGAGAACGAGAAAGCAATTCCAAGGGAAGGGGAACGTGTAGATGTGGGTGCACCTGTGAGAGGTAAAGCACCACAGACACGTTCTTCAGTGCAAGGTGCAGGATCACAAGTCACTGCACCTACTACTGACACGGCACCGATTCCTCGTCGTAGTGGGAGAGTTATTTTCCAACCGGAAAGGTACATGTTCGTGGGTGAGTCTTCGGACTTGAGCCCGGAAGACGGACATGAGGACTCTGACCCACTGACTTACGAAGAGGCAGTGCATGACAAGGATGTTGCCAAATGGCGTGTCGCCATGGATTCTGAAATTGAATCCATAACTGCTATGGATGTATACCAGAAAACTGATTTGCCGGATGGCTTTAGGGCCATAGGGTGCAAATGGGTATACAAAAGAAAGAAAGTGGCGGATGGAAAGATCACGACTTTCAAGGCCAGGCTGGTGGCAAAGGGTTATAGTGGGAAAGAGGGCATTGACTATGACGAAACCTTTTCACCCGTTGCCATTATCAAATCCATCTGGATACTCCTTGCCATAGTTGTGCATATGGACATCGAGATCTGGCAGATGGATGTCAAGACCGCTTTTCTAAACAGTTACCTTGAAGAAGGTAGGGACATCTATATGCAGCAACCTAAGGGTTACATAAGCAAGGGCGAAGAACATCTTGTTTGGAAGCTTAGGAAGTCCTTGTATGGACTTAGGCAAGCTTCAAGGTCGTGGAACTTACGTTTCAACGATGTGATTAAATCCTATGGATTTGCACAATTGGAAAATGAAAGTTGTGTTTACCGGCTTTGTGTCAGTGGGAGTGTGGTTTTCCTTGCACTATACGTTGATGACATACTCCTATTTGGAAACAACGAGGGAGTGATGTCCGAAATCAAAGTTTGGTTATCCGAACAGTTCCAAATGAAGGATTTGGGTGAAGCTGGCTACATTCTTGGTATTAAGATCTTACGGGATCGTAAAAGAAGAATGTTGAGCTTATCCAAGGCATCCTATGTGGATACTGTGATAGCCCGGTTCTGTAGGGTTTTACCGTGAACTGAATCACCAAAACCAAACTGAACCGGATCGGATCTATGGATATTGCTCATAATTAATTTCTCAAAACCCTAGCATGCTCCTATGAATTTAATACGAAGAATTGTGGATTTTAGGGTTTACCGTAACTCCGTCGAGTCTGAACCGATCTTTCGCATTTGAATTCCAAATTCCAATTCAACCACGCGATCCAATTTAATCAGCGGAACAAGAAATTAGAACCCTAATTTCTTAGATTAAAATCAAAAACAGAAAGAGAAGGAAGAAAGAAATCTGTTCTCCAGATTAGATCTTCAGATCTGTATTCCAATGCTGATCAAATCTGCTACTGGTGAGGATTCCACAGATTTGTATTCTGAGCAGGACCAGAATCGAAATTCTCCTCCTTCTCCCAGTAAAAACGGCGCCTCTCTCTCTCTGCCCTAGGGTTTCACTGATTTGAATGTGTTCGAAGGTGGCTAGGGTTTCCAGAGAGAGTAGTCTATTTATAGACCCAGGGTTTTATCCCTGATGGGCTACTGGAATCAATTCAACATATTTAATTGGGCCAGACCTAGGACCTAATGCAAATAATAAAGTGGGCCTATAAAAGAATTAATTCCCATGTCCACAACCCAGGACACAATTAATTAATTAATATTAATTCTTTTTAACCACATAATTAATACTGACCTACCCCTTTATTACCACGTTATGAGAACGGGTTGCATTAATTGAGAATCCTCATATTTAAGGTTACCGGACATCCATTAATTAATCGGAGCCTCTAACGAGCTCTAACTACAATTAATTAATATCTTATAATTCCTGAGTAGTACCACTCAAACCTTATCACTCGTGCCTGAACTTAATCAGCCTGCAGGACTTTGGCACGATGAATGTTATTGAGCTCCTCAGGGAATGCCCCCATCATATTACTCAGATATGGTTACCTAAGTTCAGTCTCAGGCGGTACTACACGAACTGTTGTTACCCAAGATGCGGATATACGAGCGCGCTGTGTTGGCTCTTCACCATGGCAAGTCAAAGCAACAGTCAACCCGTGCAAACCCCTGAACCTTCGCTAGGGTTTGGACTCAATCAATATAACGGGATCTTTTATTCGCTGATGTCAGACAGACGAATATATCTCACTGCGGTCCATCAATACGCCACCTCTGCGTACCAGCACGTCAAGTAACCAAGACAGACTACTTATTCCGACAATGCTGCAGCCATCCGAACAGACGTATCCTCATACGCTGTCTCGGCTGTGATTATGTTTATGTCTCACTAGGTCAAGTGATCATACTGTCTTCTGCGATCTACAACACGCCGTATGATTGTCCCTATCGGTGATACAAGAGGATACCTTTGCTCATACATGTACGATTGTTAACAGATAGGAGAATTAAACCGTTGTATACTCATTGTAATAAATGCTTTCAGTATACAAAACCCATCAATCTCCCGCTTATACTCAATGCATAACTAAGCTATTATAGAGTATACAGTTTGTCTATCTAGTCTGCTGTCTCTAACCACTATCGGTGGTCGGTATCCACCTCAGACCCAGTTCACGAATATGTCTTTCGTAAACCTTCTGCGGCAAGCTCTTTGTAAATGGATCAGCAAGATTGTCAGCAGTGTCAATCTTCTTAATCAGCACATCGCCCCTCGATACGATTTCTCGTATGATATGGTACTTTCTCTCTATGTGTTTGCTTGCCCTGTGAGACCGCGGTTCCTTTGAGTTAGCCACTGCACCATAGTTGTCACCATAGTTCCGGAGCCACACCCCCTCTTTCGAGGCGTTGGAGGCGGAGAAATATTCCGCCTCCATGGTGGAGTCAGCAATGCATTTCTGCTTTGAGCTCTGATAACTGCAGGATACAGCAGCAAATAAATTTATAATAACCCGAAGGCTAGTCGAACCCACAGGGATAGTGCGACGAAATCATCTCATGTACAGGACACAGTTTTTCTATCTTTATTTGAGCAAATCCAAATTATAATAGGGTTTTTGTTTTGAAAAAAACAGAAATAACTTTTGGAATAAAATTCAGTAATAAAAATCACAGATTCTAGGGAAATCAACCAATCCAATCCAACATGTATAAACAATCAATCCAAACCCAAAATAATTATCAAGGGGAAATCTGATAAATTGGAATTAATTCCTTTGTTGGGCAATTAAATCCTAAATTGCTAGAAAGTGAATTTTACCTCTCGGCCTCAATAACACAAACTAGT
>JAPKLW010000151.1:17886-67247 GCA_026898455.1 Plectranthus barbatus | reverse complement strand
GAGCTTCTTCACTTCAGCCACCACATCGATTTCTGGAGTAGTGGTCACTGCTTTGACTGCTTTTTGCCTTTCAGTAGGCCATTGGTGACTGTTGAGGGCCATGTCTGCAAGAAGTTGCATCCCCTCTTCTCCACTTTTCTTCATGAGAAGTCCTCCAGCTGAAGCATCAACCAATTCTTTTAAGTGAGGGATTAATCCTTCATAAAAATGGCATACCTGCATCTCAAGATCAATCCCATGGCCGGGGCACATCCTCAACAGCTCTTTGTATCTCTTCCAAGCTTCATAGAGGGTCTCATCGTACTTCTGGCTGAAGTGAGTGATGTCGGACTTCCTCTTCATGATGACACTGGGTGGGAAGAAGTTGGTGAGGAACTCTGCTCGGAGTTGTACCCATGTGGCAATTCTGCTCTTGTCCAAACCAGCAAACCAAGATCGGGCCTCATCCCTGAGAGAAAAAGAAAACAACCGCATCCGGATGGTGTCTTGAGGCACTCCGTTCTGCTTGATTGTGTCGCACACCTCGATGAACTGACTGAGGTGGCTGTACGGGTCCTCAATGGCCTTCCCTGCATACTGGTTTTGCTGGACCATCTAAATCAGGCCTGTCTTTAGCTCAAAGTTGTTGGCATCAATGCCAACCTGAAATCCCGGCTCCTCTCTCTGTGGCAGGAAGCGATCAAGAATGGATCTTTGAGGCACCACAATTCTCCTTTCATGGTTTCCTTTGTTGGCCAGGGCTGCCAGTCTGGCAGCCTGCTCTGCTTGAATGATCTGTGCTGCTTGAAGTTGATCCCTGAGGTGTCGGACATCATTCATGAACTGTCTTTGCTCCTCAGGAGTCATGTTTTGGAGTTGTGGTTCTGGTGGTTGCTCCATCTCAGCCTCTCTTTCCTTGGTCTTTCCTTTGCTTTTGTTTCTCCTACAGGTAGCTTCAATTTCTAAATCGAAGGCTTCAAGATTCTTCCCCCGAGCTCTTGTGTTCATGCACCTGAAGAGAAGACAAAGAAATCGAGAATCAGTCTCTGTGTCGACCGACAGGGAGGCTGTCGATCGACACGGATGCTGTCTCTGCGTCGATCGACAGAGCTCTGTCGATCGAAATAGAAACAAAAATTTCACACACACGCACGCGAACAGAAATAAAAACTCAATCCAGAAAATATCAAAATAATCCAATAACAAGACAAAATCTGACTATCCCCGGCAACGGCGCCAATTTGATAACTGCAGGATACAGCAGCAAATAAATTTATAATAACCCGAAGGCTAGTCGAACCAACAGGGATAGTGCGACGAAATCATCTCATGTACTGGACACAGTTTATCTATTCTTTGTTTGAGCAAATCCAAATTATAATAGGGTTTTTGTTTTGAAAAAAACAGAAATAACTTTGGGAATAAAATTCAATATTAAAAATCACAGATTCTAGGGAAATCAACCAATCCAATCCAACATGTATAAACAATCAATCCAAACCCAAAATAATTATCAAGGTGGGAAATCTGATAAATTGGAATGCTAGAAAGTGAATTTTACCTCTCGGCCTCAATAACACAAACTAGTCAATTTCGATAAAGATACAGATTTGAAAACCCTACAACTAATTCTTCTTTTTAAGACAGAAAACAGTTGTATCAAAATTCTATTTTCCTATTATTAATTATCTCCTCTCGGTCTCAAATTAATAACTATAAACCTAATCCAATTTTCATCTCTCGATCCATCAATTGAAAATAGATTCTAGAGTGAAAACCATAAAATTTGAACCAATTAATTAAGGGTTGGATTTAATTGAATTAACACATATTGAAAATGATGGAGAAAACTCTAGAACCTGTTAAGGGTTCTAGCCTAACATAACTGAAATAAACATTGCAAAAGATGTAAAGAGACTTACTTGAATCATTAAAACAATAGGAACCTCGAAGTACTTGAATCCAATTGCAACAATAAAATAAAGAGTACTATGAATTAAAGTGTATAATGCTGAAAAATAAAGTTGAAAACTGAAAACTAAAGCTTAAAAACTGAATATTAAGACTAAAGGGTGCTGAAAAACTGAACTAAAAAACCTAATTTTCGAGCTTAATAAGTCATATTTATAGGGGGAGAAAGTATATCTTCAAAAGGTAATGATTTGGGAAGGAAAAATCTCCAAACTGGGCCAAAAACTGCCTTTCCGGGACGCGTGTCGCTCGACACAGTTCTTGTCGGTCGACAGGATTTCATTTCGGTCGACACAAATTGTGTCGGTCGACAGGAATGCATCTGTCCGCGCAGTCTCATGGTTTTGGCCATAACTTTCATTCCCGAACTCCGATTGACCCGATTCCAGTTGCGTTGGAAAGCTAACTCAAAGACCTTTCCATCCATGTGCTCCATTAGCTCAGATTCCATCTTTGGAAGAAGTCGTGACTGTTCCTTTGAACATCTGCTGCTTTCGGTACGGGTTTCCCAATGTATTTGGCCTAAAACCTGCAAAATATTACCATGACAAGCATAATATCCCCTATAAACACTTCATGCTCGATTATTAACTAAAAACTCAAGTAAATGCAATAAAACAATAAGAAAACGACGTGATAAGTGAGGCAAAATACGAGCTTATCAAGCTCCTCCAAGATACAGCTCCACCTCCCAGGGTAAACACATAACCTGAGGTCGATTTCTTCTCATCCTGATCCCCTTGGAAATCCGAGTCTGTATAACCCACAGGGCACAGATCCTCATTTTGATAAACTAGGCAGAAATTCCTAGTTCTTTTCAAATACTTGAGGATGTGCTTTACAGATGTCCAGTGCGCCTGTCCAGGGTTAGACTGATATCTTGCTACCATGCCAACGGCATAACAGATATCTGGCCTGGTACACAGCATCGCATACATGAGACTACCCACAGCCGAAGCATATGGTACAAGACTCATCTCGTCTTTCTCCCGCTGTGTCTGAGGACACTGCCCACTAGAAAGACGAACGCCATGTCGGAAAGATAGCAAGCCTTTCTTGGCGAGTTGCATGCTAAACCGGGCTATCAATGTATCCACATAGGATGCCTGGGACAAGCTCAACATTCTTCTTTTACGATCTCGTAAGACCTTAATCCCAAGAATGTAGCCAGCTTCACCCAGATCCTTCATTCGGAACTGTTCGGATAAGAAAACTTTGATTTCGGACATTACCCCCTCGTTGTTTCCAAATAGGAGTATGTCATCAACGTATAGTGCAAGGAAGACCACGCTCCCACTGACACAAAGTCGGTAAACACAACTTTCATTTTCCAACTGTGCAAATCCATATGATTTAATCACATCGTTGAAACGTAAGTTCCACGACCTTGAAGCTTCCACACAAGGACTTCCTAAGCTTCCAGACAAGATGTTCTTTGCCCTTGCTTATGTAACCCTCGGGTTGCTGCATATAGATGTCTCTACCTTCTTCAAGGTAACCGTTTAGGAAAGCGGTTTTGACATCCATCTGCCAGATCTCGAGGTCCATATGCGCAGCTATGGCAAGGAGTATCCGGATGGATTTGAGCATGGCTACTGGTGAAAAGGTTTCGTCATAGTTAATGCCCTCTTTCTGACTATAACCCTTTGCCACCAGCCTGGCCTTGAAAGCCGTAATCTTTCCATCCGCCCTTTTCTTTCGTTTGTATACCCATTTGCACCCTATGGCCCTAAAGCCATCCGACAAATCAGTTTTCTGGTATACATCCATAGCAGTTATGGATTCTATTTCAGAATCCATGGCGACTTGCCATTTGGCAACATCCTTGTCCTGCACTGCCTCTTCATAAGTCAATGGGTCAGAGTCCTCATGTCCGTCTTCCGGGCTCAAGTCCGAAGACTCACCCACGAACATGTACCTTTCCGGTTAGAAAATAACTCTCCCACTGCGACGAGGCATCGGTGCCGTGTCAGTAGTAGGTGCAGTGACTTGTGGTCCTGCACCTTGCACTGAAGAACGTGTCTGTGGTGTTGTACCTCTCACAGGAGCACCCACATCTACACGTTCCCCTTCCCTTGGAATTGCATTCTCGTTCTCAATTTCTTGAAGAACGATATCACTCCTTGACTTGTGATTACTCACATACTCGTCCTCCAAGAATCTAGCGTTGGTGCTAACAACGACTCTTTGACTCTCAGGACAGTAAAAGTAACCACCTTTCGTTTGCCTGGGATACCCTATGAACAGCATTACTTTTGACCTGCTTTCTAACTTATCAGGTTCCTTCGACAGTACGTGTGCCAGACTTTCCCATACTCTAAACTTGCACAAACTAGGTTTGCAACCAAGGAAGAGCTCAGCCGGCGTCTTAGGAACTGATTTAGAAGGCACCACATTAAGCACGTAAGCTGCTGTCTCCAATGCGTAGCCCCAAAATGAAATTCGTAAGTTTGCATAACTCATCATTGATCTTACCATCTCTAGAAGAGTCCTATTTCTTCTTTCAGCTACACCGTTTTGCTGGGGAGTACCCGGTGCAGTCCACTGGGATGTAATCCCATTTTCTAACAAATATTGCAGGAACTCGTTACTGAGGTATTCGCCACCGCGGTCAGATCGCAGCGACTTGATAGTTTTCCCGACCTTCTTTTCTACCCCAGCCTTGAACTCTTTGAATTTCTCAAAGCATTCAGACTTGTAGCGAAGCAGGTAAACGTATCCGTACCTTGAGTAATCGTCAATGAAAGTGACGAAGTACTCGTACCCTCCACGAGCCTGCGTGGACATCGGTCCACACAAGTCAGAATGGATCAACTCCAACACATCCTCTACTCGAGACTGACTAGCCTTGAAAGGCCTAGTAGACATCTTGCCCTCGATGTAGGATTCACAGACTTGATAAGGTACAGCCCGGACTAAGTCCAATGTACCGTCATCTGCAAATCTCTGAATCCGCTTCAAGCTGATGTGACCAAGTCTCAAGTGCCAGAGATATGTAAGATCCTCATCAGAAGAAGTAAGTTTTCTCTTCCTAGGATTATCAATTACGGATGAATTACATGCAATACTTGCGGACATATTTTGATCGAAGTAGTACAGAGAGTACAAATCAACACAACGGATAACATTGTTACTGCCAATGATAAAATCATAAATAACAAATATCCATAACAGTTGATAAAATTTCTCCTGCCGATAAACCACGGCCCACAAATAAAAACTCAAATGTACTCAAAACATCAAAACATAAGGAAAGGAAAAACTCCATGAAGCTCCATCATAAAACGTTGCCTTCATTGAGTTTGGTATCTTATTTCCATCAATCACCAGCCTTGTCGGCCTGGTCCCCTGCAAAGTACAACAACATGATCAACAAGTCAGTGCTTACAGCTCTAAAAGAGCAACAACTAACTCTAATCATGCTTGCAGTTATACATGCAAAATGGCATACCTTGTCCCTACGCATTCGGACAATCCACCTTTCCGTAGCCAGCACACTTGTTCTTCTTTGGAGTGACTTTGACTCTCTTCCCCTTCCTAGACTTGCTTTCACTGCCTGCTTTCCTGAACTTGCTCTCAGCACCGTCATCTCCAACCATAGAGGTTGTTGAACCAGTGCTGGAGCCAGACAGAACAGGTTTCCGTGCTCGCATGGTAGACTGCTCCACTACAAGATCCTCAAGCAGCTCATGCAGAGCATACTCTCCCTTTGCAGCAGCAACTACCTTAAAGTCGTTAAAGGATTCCGGAAGAGAATTCAAGATAATATCAATCTCGCCTTGCGCACTGATATTACCACCCCGCACAGTGAACTGTCTCATGAGATCAATCACAGACATCATGTGCTCTGTCACCGAACTATCCTCAACCATCTTCTTGCACACGAGATCGTGTACAAGCTTACAGCCAATAGTTCGCTCCACTTTGCCAAAGGCTGTCGAGAGTTCCTTCCAAAGCTCTCCAGCCCTTTCGAGGTATTCATACTTATGCCTTAATTCTCTAGATAGGGAACGCGTAATGAGCCAGAAGGCTATCTCATCAGCATCCTCCCATCTGTCATAGAATTCAAGCTCAAGTTTGCGCATTCCTCTCTCAGAGCGCAACAGTGGATCCATGTAAAGAACATGTGCTTGATTTTCAAGATAAAGGACGTGTTTGATGCAAAAACTCCATACATGGAAGTTCGGACCAGTAAGAGAATTGAGAGCAAGTATATGATCGACAGTAGACATAGACATATCTGAAATAATAAAGAATCTTAAATAAGAACAGACATGTTGAACTTCGAAAACAAATGCATTGAAAACCTTTTAATAAATCAAATACAAATGTTTTCCACTAATTGCCCAAGAGTTCCCACCGCAAGCTACACTCGTAGACGTTTACGATGTCACCCTCAACCAGAACAGCGGGTTTTAAGCCCCAATCCATTTAATTTCACTACCATGTCTGGAAGCTTTTGACACTAGAAATTAATAATTAGTGAAAACCTTAGACCAAGCCATCTCTCAAGAACAGGGATGCAATTCTTGCATTATATTCTAAGATGCTTCTAAGCAATTAAACCACAAATTTAACTCCGGCCAAAAGAGACAGTTTAGCATGGCACGTAACCATACCGCACAGCCCTCAAAGCTTTTGTTATCTTTAATTTAAATCAATCCTAGAATACTTGTGAAAGAGGTCTACGCAAGCTACACTCGTAGATGTTTACGCAAAGCCCTCCCACTATTCACATGATTTAAATTGTTTGTCTAGAAATCCCAACAACCGTACCCATGCACCTCCAGGAACTAGCAAGCTACACTCGTAGACGTTTACTAGAACGAGAGATACACTTATAGCCTAGGACCGCTTTGTGGAGGTCTATTGATTTTAATTAAAAAATCTGCTTAGTATTTTCCTTTTAAAAGGTATCTTTATGCGCACACATAATTTCTTTTTGTCATTATATTTTCCAAATTTTTGCATGTAATTAAACAAGCCCAAAAATTCCCAAAATATAATCCAACAAAAGAAATTAATCACATAAGCATGCTTAAAAAGCTGTATATAATAAAAGTAGTAAATCATGTTTTTCCTATTATCTACACAGGCTTAATTGCGCACATAAATAAATCATATATCATACGAGGACAATTAAGGCAAACAAAAATTCTTCGTGGCCCCAAAAATAGAAAATAAAATTCTATTCTATTACAATTTGAATTTTGAATCAATTTGGATAAATCCAAATCTTTTCAAATCTTTCCGAATCTTCAAGGGCCTCCAAATCTTCAACCACCAAATCTTTTGGGATTTAGGCCTTTGTGATCTGATGATTTGCGCTAACCCTAATGCAAACCCTAGGGTTTACACAGGATTGCACAAACCACCAAAACACGAGCCACCGCGACGGGACTGCAGCAGCCGACGACGACTGAAGCCGCCGCCGATCGCCGACCGCCGCTGCCGCCAGGCCAGCTGCGCACGCTCGCCCAGCGGGCTCGCGCGCGCGCATGCACCGCGCGCTGCCTGCTGCGCGTGCTGCACGCTCGCGCGCACCCAGCTCCGCGCCCGCGCGCGCGCTCCCCAGCGCCGCGCCCTGCGTGCACCGTGCGTGCTGCGCCCGCGGCCGTGCGCCCGCACGCCCTCCACCGCCGTCGCCCTGCCGTCGTCTCGCCGGCCCTGCGTTGGCTCCGTCTTCGTTCTTTGTCCTCGACCCGTCCAAATAAAAATTTGAATATTACAGAAAATACTATTCTATTACAATTTTCAAAACTAATCTAATCATGGATTTTCTCATGATTTTACAAAATAATTCAGCCCTACACGGATAAACCACCGCGGGCTGAATCAACGGGTTGCCACGAGGAGCAAAAACCAACATCCACAATAATAAATTCATACATGCATAATATCAAATTTAACTATGAACAAACTGAGCCATAAATCAGAAACCTGGCTTTGATACCAATTGTAGGGTTTTACCGTGAATCGAATCACCAAAACCAAACTGAACCGGATCGGATCTATGGATATTGCTCATAATTAATTTCTCAAAACCCTAGCATGCTCCTATGAATTTAATACGAAGAATTGTTGATTTGAGGGTTTACCGTAACTCTGTCGAGTCTGATTTAATCTGCGGAACAAGAAATTAGAACCCTAATTTCTTAGATTAAAATCGAAAATAGAAAGAGAAGGAAGAAAGAAATATGTTCTCCAGATTAGATCTTCAGATCTGTATCCCAATGCTGATCAAATCTGCTACTGGTGAGGATTCTATAGATCTGTATTCTGAGCAGGACCAGAATCGAAATTCTCCTCCTTCTCCCAGTAAAAACGGCGCCTCTCTCTCTCTCTGCCCTAGGGTTTCACTGATTTGAATGTGTTCATAGGTGGCTAGGGTTTCCAGAGAGAGTAGTCTATTTATAGACCCAGGGTTTTATCCCTGATAGGCTACTGGGCTCAATTCAACATATTTAATTGGGCCAGACCTGGGACCTAATGCAAATAATAAAGTGGGCCTATAAATTAATTAATTCCCATGTCCACAACCCAGGACACAATTAATTAATTAATATTAATTCTTTTTCACCACAGAATTAATACTGACTTACCCCTTTATTACCACGTTATGAGAACGGGTTGCATTAATTGAGAATCCCCATATTTTAGGTTACCGGACATCCATTAATTAATCGGAGCCTCTGACGAGCTCTAACTACAATTAATTAATATCTTATAATTCCTGAGTAGTACCACTCAAACCTTATCACTCGTGCCTGAACTTAATCAGCCTGCAGGACTTTGGCACGATGAATGTTATTGAGCTCCTCAGGGAATGTCCCCATCCTATTACTCGGATATGGTTACCTAAGTTCAGTCTCAGGCGGTACTACACGAACTGCTGTTACCCAAGATGCGGATGTACGAGCGCGCTGTGTTGGCTCTCCACCATGGCAAGTCAAAGCAACAGTCAACCCGTGCAAACCCCTGAACCTTCGTTAGGGTTTGGACTCAATCAATATAATGAAATCTTTTATTCGCTGATGTCGGACAGACGAATATATCTCACTGCGGTCCATCAATACGCCACCTCTGCGTACCAGCACGTCAAGTAACCAAGACAGACTACTTATTCCGACAATGCCGCAGTCATACGGACAGACGTATCCTCATACGCTGTCTCGGCTGTGATTATGTTTAAGTCTCACTGGGTCAAGTGATCATACTGTCTTCTGCGATCTACAACACGCCGTATGATCGTCCCTATCGGTGAGACAAGAGGATACCTTTGTTCATACAAGTACGATTGTTAACAGATAGGAGAACTAAACCGTTGTATACACATTGTAATAAATGCTTTCAGTATACAAAACCCATCAGGTTCAGCATGCAACTCGCCAAGAAAGGCTTGCTACCTTTCAGACATGGCGTTTATCTTTCTAGTGGGCAGTGTCCTCAGACACAGCAGGAGAAAGACGAGATGAGTCTTGTACCATACGCCTCGGCGGTGGGTAGTCTCATGTATGCGATGCTGTGTACCAGGCCAGATATCTGTTATGCCGTTGGCATGGTAGCAAGATATCAGTCTAACCCTGGACAGGCGCACTGGACTGCTGTAAAGCACATCCTCAAGTATTTGAAAAGAACTAGGAATTTCTGCCTAGTTTATCAAAGTGAGGATTTGTGCCCTGTGGGTTATACGGACTAGGATTTCCAAAGGGACCAGGATGAGAAGAAATCGACCTCAGGATATGTGTTTACCCTGGGAGGTGGAGCTGTATGTTGGAGGAGCTCAAAGCAGAAATGCATTGCTGACTCCACCATGTAGGCGGAATATGTCGCCACCTCCGACA
Source organism: Plectranthus barbatus (assembly GCA_026898455.1). Taxonomy (NCBI): domain Eukaryota; kingdom Viridiplantae; phylum Streptophyta; class Magnoliopsida; order Lamiales; family Lamiaceae; genus Plectranthus; species Plectranthus barbatus. The sequence goes on along the minus strand of JAPKLW010000151.1, from coordinate 57,453 downwards.
CCTCGAAAGAGGGGGTGTGGCTCCGGAACTACCTTTTAGAGTTGGGCGTGATCCTGAGTTTGCCGAGGAGCATCACAATTTATTGTGATAACTCTGGTGCAGTGGCTAACTCAAAGGAACCGCGGTCTCAAAGGGCAAGCAAACACATAGAGGGAAAGTACCATATTATACGAGAAATCGTATAGAGGGGCGATGTGCTGATTAAGAAGATTGACACTGCTGACAATCTTGCTGATCTGTTTACAAAGAGCTTGCCGCATAAAGTTTACGAAAGACATATTCGTGAGCTGGGTCTGAGGTGGATGCCGACCATTGATAGTGGTTAAAGTGACAGCAGACTAGATAGACGGACTGTATACTCTGTAATAGCTCAGTTATGCTTTGAGTATAAGTGGGAGATTGATGGGTTTTGTATACTGAAAGCATTTATTACAATGAGTATACAACGGTTTATTTCTCCTATCTGTTAACCATCTTACATGTATGAACAATGGTATCCTCTTGTCTCACCGATAGGGACGATCATACGGCGTGTTGTAGATCGCAGAAGACAGTATGATCACTTGACCTAGTGAGAAATAAACCTAATCACAGCCGAGACAGCGTATGAGGATACGTCTGTTTGGATGGTTGCGGCATAGTCGGAATAAGTAGTCTGTCTTGGTTACTTGACATGCTGGTACGCAGAGGTGGCGTATTGATGGACCGCAGTGAGATATATTCGTCTGTCTGACATCAGCGAATAAAAGATCTCGTTATATTGATTGAGTCCAAACCCTAACGAAGGTTCAGGGGTTTGCACGGGTTGACTGTTGCTTTGACTTGCCATGGTGGAGAGCCTAAGTAACGTGCTCGTATATTCGCATCTTGGGTAACAGCAGTTCGTGTAGTACCGCCTGAGACTGGACTTAGATAACCATATCCGAGTAATAGGATGGGGACATTCCTTGAGGATCTCAATAACATTCATCGTGCCAAAGTCCTGCAGGCTGATTAAGTTCAGGCCGGTCCAAGCACTCGAGCTCCTCCGCAGCCTTGGCAGACTCCGATGCCGGATTAGGAGCAGCAGATGTTTTCGATGTTGCAGCAGACTAATGCCTCTATGGATTCTTTGTCTTCATCTTTGCAGGGTCTTGATACTTCTTTGGCTTCTCGCTTTGACAGCCTTGATCGAAGAGTGGATTCGATTCAGGAGGATGTCCGTGAGCTTCAGCGCCGAGTTCCCATTCCATACCAATCTCGCCAGGAACGCCAGCAGCAACAGGATAGGGATGAGCAATGACGCACAGTCTACCTTTTTGACAAACTTAGTCTAACTTGACTAAGTTTGAGGGGAAGTGCCGGTAGTCGGTGCTCTGGTTCATTCTCTCCTCTATCTCTTTATCTTTACTATGCTTTCTAGAGTGTTAGTTTAGTTTAGTATTGAACAATAATTTGGATTTTCGATTGGGTTGTATAAGGATATTGATTTACCTTTACTTTGGTTTTGAATGTGGATTTGGATGATGATTTTAATGGTTTAGTATGATGTGTTGATGGAATATTTTGGCGAGCTTGCATGTGTTTAATCCTTTCTATTTGGTTTTGGTATGTGGATGTGTTATGGTTTGGTATGAATGGTGGAGCTAGGGGATATTGCTTTATTTTTGTTGATGATTGGTTTGTGGAAGTCGGTGGAAATGAGAACTTAATTGGCTTGTTTATGCTCAATAGTTTGGTGGGGTTTGTGTTGATTTGTAGTAGGTGCCAATAAGAACTGGAGAGTGGTGATCGTGCCTACTGATGGGTAACATTTTCTATCGTTCTTCCTACCATTTAGTTTCATTACATTTGTTTTATGGCATGTAGATTGTTGTTAGGATTGTTGTGTGCTTGTGTGTGTGTGATGAACCCAAATGAGGCTTGAGATTTAATCATGATTTACTTAGTGGAGTTTGATGTTTACCTCAACTAATGATAGGGCGGAATCTAGTTTTCGAAGCATGTTTTTAGTTTAACTTTTGAATTGCCGAGTTTTGTATGCGGTTAATGCATAGGACTTGACAAAAAGCTGTGAGGTTTGAGCCATGATATTGACATATCTATTTCGATTGTGAGTGGCAAGATTGACAGTACGAGATCTAGAACTTGCATCCGTTCTCTATCTATTGCATGATTGTGTAACTAGAAAATGATCTTAGGCCGTCGATTCTTAGTCCCACCTTTCATACCAGGAGTTTAAGGTGGTTGTTATCATAATCTTGCCTTTCATATATTTGACCCCCGTGATTGAGCTTTATTGGTGAATTTTCCTTGATATAATTAGAACCATATTTGGGGGGAAAGAGTGTATGAGGGTGAATACGGTTATGAGAGTTGGGTTGGGAATTGATTGAATTTGTATTGATGGGAAATGTTGAGGCATGAAGGATATGGAATAAAGGATTGGTTTGAATCCTAGAAAAATGAGCACCTACAAAATTTTGGTGCAAGTGTTTGGGAAAAGAGGCACCGACAAAATGAACGAATGATGGTGCATTTGAAAAACGATGAAAAAGAAAAGAAAAGAAAAAAAAAAGAAAAAAAATGTGTTGTGAAATGAAAAGCCTCGGGGGTTTGTAGTGGTTCGAAAAGAACAAGTTTGGGGGTTTTGGGAAATTGAGAAGTTTAGTCACTTTGGCCCAAAACCACCCACCTTTTAGTTAGCCACGTTACAACCGGTGAAAAGACCTTTTTGATTCTAGAAACTAACTCATTGTAGTATAGAGGTGAGAATGGATGCAAGCCTATGGAAATCAAGCTCGATATCTTGTGATTGAGTGAATCTCATCATCCCTAAAAACGTGAGGGAGTGCTTTCGTTTCTTGTATCTATTTTGATGAGTGGTTCATGTCCTTAGCATTAACCTTGTTACAAAGTTAGATGATAATCTCGTTTTACTTGAACATGCTAAGATAACTTAGTTGAGCTATGAGGTATTGCATGAGGTAGATTAATGGCTTTACTTTGTTTTGATTGAGGACAATCAAAGGTTCAAGTTTGGGGGATTATGATATGTGTGTAAAATGACCTATTTTTCGATGTGTGAGCGTGCCTATTTGCGGCCATTTTACTCTCATATCATATATTTTTGTTGTTCTTTTGTTGTGTTTTCGTGTTTTTGTGTTTTAAATGTTGTAGGATAGGTTTTGGGCATAAATTAGCATTTTTGGTGGAGTTTTGGAGGAAAATCACACGAGTTGGAGTTTGGAGGCGTCGACCGGCTGAGCGGGGCAGGACCGACCGAGCCAAGCTGGACAGAGAGCTCGACTAGCCGAGCGGAGCAGGACCGGCCGAGCGATGCTGGACAGAGAGCTCGACCGGCCGAGCCAAGCAGGACCGGCCGAGCAAGCCAACAGAGAAGTGGCTCGGTCGAGCCACTTTGATCGGGCGAGCCAGACCGGGATTTTCCTGCAATTTGGCGGTTTCCAGCTTCGATCGGGTGAGCCGTACTTCGACCGGGCGATCCGAGGCCCTCTTTGCTCGTCTATAAAAGGGGGAAACTCAGTTATTTGAAAAACTTTTTGTCATCTTTACATTAGATCTAGTTAGGAGTTCCCCTAGATTCCAATTTCCATCACGATTTCATCTCAATCCTAGAGTATCAAGGAGCTAAATTCATCAATCCTTGGAGGAGAATTGAAGATCCAAGGGGGTAGATCAAGACCTAACAAATCCAATTGGGGAAGATTCCACTCTCTACTTGTCAATTGTAATGGATGTATTTGATTTCAACTTTGAATTGTTACAATTGAGAGGTATGATGTTCTAATTCAATTTGGATGTTGATTTGAACAAGGATGCATGAAGATTAGGTTTGATAATTGTTTGTTTACATTCCTTTGAGAGCTTGAATTGCACTAGAACTTGTTCCTTACCTCTTAGGTGTAGGTAATAGCCAACTTAGGAGGTAGTTGACGTGAACGCTGCAGCCAACACGCGGGTGGAATTGTCGTGAATAGTGTACATTCATACGATTTTAGTTCCAATCCATGTGCGGTGCTAGGTCGTACGGCAATAATTGACGATCTATTTGGAGTGGTCTAGGGCTTAATAACGTGACTGTTTGCAAGTCTTAGCATCATATACCGTTAGCTCGCCGTGATAAGGGGTTAACGAGTGTAGGGTCGATTGCTCAATCTCCTAGGGATTAATATGTGTTTACATCAATGATTAACCTAATTGGATTGCATCTACGTTCATTTCAACATCCTATCTACCTAATTTGAGTATTTGCTTGTCTTGGTTTACCGATTTGTGGAGAGAATTTATTGAATGTTGATTGTTGGTTTAATTGATTGTTTGTTATATGATGTTAGCATAGATTGAAATTGATTGCCTAGTTGATAGAAACTACTCAACGATTCTATTTTTCCTAGCTATAAGACTTTGCTATAGTATCTCAGTAATCTAGCGGGCGAAGGGAAGAAGGACCTGGATTTGACAAATTTTATTCTTGTGTAGCTAGGAGTTTAATTTGATTGAACTTTTAGCCGCATCAAGTTTTGGCGCCGTTGCCGGGGACTTCATTTAATAGGTTGCTAGATATTGGGGGAAAAGTGAAGCTTGTAGGCTAGGTGTTTCTGTTATTGCTTGTGTGAACATTTTGCTTTTTTCTTATTGTTTGATAGTTGTTTTTCCTTTGTTTGATCAAGTTGTATTGGTTTGGTAATTGGGTTCTTTTGTGTTTTGGAGTATGATGATTTAAAGGGTGAAGACACATTACCCTTGAAAAACTCAAAACCACCTGATATTTGGTACGTGGGCCAAGAGTTCAGCTCTTTGAATTTTATGGAAGAGATTTTGCTGAGAGAAGGTTGCAATGGCTTTGAGGAACAACAGCAAGTCAATGATGTGAATGAAGCTGTGGAGAAAGACATGATCAAATGTTTCGATCCTGGAATCAAGAATTCAATTTTTGATAGATATTTGGTCTACTTTGTCCAATGTGCTACAAAGGAAAGAGATGTGACACAGATGGCTGCATGCAATGAATTGGTTCCCAAGAGGATTTTGACTGAAGGGTATGAATGTGTTGATTACAAGAAGAGGAAACGAAAGAAGCAATACTTTGGTGGAGGATTCGACAAAGAGAAGGCTTCGGCCTTATTGAAAATTTTTTAAGAAGAGAGGTACTTTGGGCTATCTAAGAGTTTCAGACTCTTTGGTACTTGAGATAGCCCTAAAATTTTACTGCTTTCATTTTATTTATGTCATTTAGTTAGTTTTATTTTTCTGTTATTTATTTTCTGCTTTAGTTCTTTTGTGATGCTCTAGCATGGGAGAAGCATTAGGTGGACTGTGAGAGAGGGATGTGATGCTGAATATCGAAGACCAAAACAAATTCATCCTGCAGCAGCTAGGCACCATCAGAGCTAAAGAGAAAGGAAATGCAATCACCTCTGCTGGCCCGTGACCCTTTGGTTAATTCAAAACCTATTTCACTCAAAAAAAAAATTATATTTGGTCTTTTATATGTTAGATTTTATTGGTTATGTTTGTTGTTTGCTTGTTGGGTATATATGTGTGTTGTTTTTATTTTTGAGTTTTAGGTTGTGGTTACCCGATTGATTTATGATATTTTAGCCGATGCTCATTTCTATGCCCGATGATGTGTCCTTTTTATTTCTTTCTCATCTTTTGGCTTCATGAATAGTTTTTGGTTTAGCATCTTTTGTTTTCTTCAAATCTCTAGTTTTAACTTGGTAAATCATGACTGATTTGAGTTCCAAGTTCGTGAAGAAATAAAATGAAATTCTTTTTTTGAAAACTACATCATGCAAGTTCAATGATTTGGCAAGATTTGAGCTATTTTGCCTTGTGATATGTGTGAAATAGTTACCTCTTACTTGGTTGATAGCAGATTTGAGGCGAAATTAGGATTTGTGCCACTTGTAGAAATGATCTAGGCCATCTTTCACTTGTTTGAGCCTTCTACAGTTTCATTTCATTCACAAATCTCCTTTGCACCTTTCTTTGTGCCTTATGTCGTTTCTTTCATTCTCCCCTACATACTTAGCCAATTATCCATACACTCTCCCTTATCCAGGAGTATCTTTAACTCTTCTGAAACATTGAGGACAATGTTTGTTCTAAGTTTGGGGGGGTACACACACGTCCTTACATGTTGTAGTCTTGGTGTTTTGTGTTTAGTTGGAATAATCAATGCTGAAGCATTCAGTAGAATTAATTGTATGGCCGAAAATGTTGAAGAGCCAAAGTTTTGTATCTTGTATTAAAAAAAAAAGAGAATATGAAGTTATAAAAAAAAAAGAAAAAAAAAGAAAAGAAAAGAGAAAGAAAATTAAAGAAAAAAGAAAAAAGAAAAAAAGAGTATAGTTTGTTTTATTTTTATCTTTTGGGAGTGGATGCCTTTCTCCTTTGTTATTTTTGCAGTTTAGGATAAGTCATAAATTAAGAGAGTTTAATTATGCTCCTGGATGATAGTCACTTTAACCAAATTTACCAATCCTTAACCTTAGCCTTACATTACAAGCCATGAAGTCCTTTTGATCTGTGAGTGGCATAGATACCATTAGTGGAGAAAATGTTAAAGGTCAAGTGAGAGTGAAAATAAGTAACATTGATGATCACTGAGCTTGATGAAATAGCTTGAGTCATGTTGAAAAGTTGTGCTAGCTGATGTTGAGGCATCCTTGTTTTTGGAACTTGGAATTTCAAATTTGATTGAAGTGCTTTGTTAAACCAATGAGATATGTTTTTAACAAATTCATGCTGATTATGGACTATTTTATTAAGCCTTTCTTTTTACAATTTTGTTGAGGGCATGACGGGATGTTGCTTAGGCTAAATTTGACTATCTCATGAGGGCTTGTACATTGATGTTTGTTAGTCTGTTTTGTCTTTTATCTTAACATGTTGCTTGGGGACAAGCAACATGTTAAGTTTGGGGCGGTGAAAACTCCCTTTAGGAGTTATTATTTTAGTGTTTTATAGGTGTCTTTTATGTTCTTTCGAGTGTTTCTAACCCGTTTTAATTTGGTATTGTGTTGTATTTACCTTTGTTTGCATTCTATGTCTTGTATAGTTGTGTTTTGCTGTTTTTAGTTGTTTTGCTAGGAAAAAGAGTGAGATTAACTAGGTTTCAAGCCAAATGAGTGAAAGAGTAATCTGCTGACTGTTATGCTAGAGCATCTGAGTGGCATTACTGGGAGCTGAGAGACTGCACCGGGGGGGGACCACTTTGCTGTCACAAAAGCAAAAGTGCTTTTCAGAGCTGTTTCTAGCTTTACAAGTGTGACTCGAGTTTTGGAGACAGCACACAAGGGCAAAACAGGCAGCACACCTTTTTTGGATAAAGTAGGGCACAACAAAAGGGATTTTTCACAACCATTCTTAGAGAGCAAGCCACAATTTTAGAGAGAGGAAACTTGGGGGGCTGTGCAGAGATGGAGGAAGGAGAAGAGCAGCAGCAGCTGGGTACAATGTTGCTGGTTTTCTTATTTCTTGGTTTATGTTTTGAGTCAATACAATGAAGGAGAGTAGGAACATGTTTTATTTTATTTTTAGTTTAAATATGAGCTAAGTTGTTTTGCACTTGGGTTGTGGATTCTTGATTTGATCTTGAATATATGTTAATGGCTGTTTTTGCTTGAAATCTGAGTTTGTTTAAGATTTTGGAATGATTGTTCTCTTGAGCACGAAAGTGGATAGAGAAATATCACCTATTGAGACCGAAAGGAGATGTAGGTTGAGGAAGTCATAAACAATTGTATTTCTTACATAGTCATAGGAGGAGATACAACTCATTAAATAACCCATATCTGAATTCTATTCATTTGATTGTCATGGGAAGCATAGAAATATGATGCATGACAGGAAGGTGTAGATCTAGTAGAGTGAAAACTTGCTAGGCACTTTGTGTGTGGTTTTAAGACTCAAAGTTCATGCGAGACCTATGCTCTAGCATATAGGACAGTGAAAGATTGAAAATCTATAACTCAAGTGTGTTTCTCTTCCTTTGTTTGCACGTGTTAGTGGTAATTTGTTCATTTCAGTTTGCTTTCCATTTCAGTTTATTGCACTTTTTATTTGAGTTTTGCATCACAAAACCTATTTTGCAAGCAATATTGTGTGCACGACTTGATTAAACACTCTCTAGGGTTCGATATCTGGTCTCACTTGACTATATTACTTGTGGATTGTGTAAACTTGCACATTGGTTCTGTAGTCACACTATAGTTCACAACAATTATGGAATAGATACAGGATGCGTTCCTATCTACTGTGATAGTAACAGTGCTGTTTCAATCTCGAAGAACCCAGTTCTTCATTCTAGGACAAAGCACATTGATATTCGTCATCATTTCATCCAAGACCACGTCGAGAAGGAGGATGTCTCGGTGGAATATATTAGAACTGAAGACCAGTTAGCGGATTTATTCACTAAACCGCTACCTGAGGCTTGTTTTAAAGAGCTATGCATCAAACTAGATCTTCTAGAGTTTGATGGAATCTCATGAGACGGAGATGATAATTGATTGTTTCAAAATGTCAAACTATACATATTAAGAGATAGTGATTAAGTCAATTATAGTTTGTCATTGTTTGTAGTTTTTCGAAGGCACAGGAGAAAACAAGAGCTCATTCATTAAAGATGGATACAAGGGATCAAGTCATCCTTACATTTAGTCGACAACTGAGCGGAACATAAAGTCATGACAATGTTATTAAAGATCAGCTCAGTTCAGTTGTACACTTGTTAAGATTGAGACTGAAATTGCGATTTAGATCTCATTCAAAAGAAGACAAAGTACGTTACAATAGAAAGAAAGCAGAATAGAAAATACAGCACATGCTTTTAATATCTCTACAACCTTTTTAATGGTGAAGATGACGCAGTGGAGGATAATAGTCAGAATCCTTCAACCCAGGCCAGCCAGTAAGAAGAGAAGGGACCCGCCTCTCTAGAAGCCAGCTCAGCTGCATGCCATAGGGAATGAGCTCATTCAGCAGATCTATCATAGCCTTTTTCAGACGATCGAAGATAAAATAGCCCAATCAACCTCATCTTGATCCTCGAAAGCCATCATCGCTCTCCAAATAGGTGGAGAGAAGTTTGTCTGCATCAGAGGATTGCAGAGCACCAGCTGGTTGATGATGTCAAAGGAAATCAGGTGTCGAGGCTTAAGGAATCCAAAAGGAGCTGTTGGACTAAAATCACTATCGTTACCTCTCCATTCCCACCATGCCAACCACTCAGGAGCCGTTTCATTTATTAGATAGTACAAAACTGACGTTCTATGGTGTGGCAGCTGAAACTCTAGAGATAAGAAGTCTGCGGACAAGGTGAACTCCACTCATTGAGGCTGAAAGAAATCTCATCCTCAGAAATGGTAGAACCATAAACGATACCTTGAGCAAATCTTTTTGAAAAGCAACGGGCTGGAGAGAAAGGAGCGGTTCAGGCCATTAGACTCCATGTTATTGATGGTCTCAAGATAAACATCAGGGAGGCTCTAGTACTCAGCATACAACCTCCTACAATTGAAGATCTTGTTTCGTTTGATGGTAATCCTAGCCATCTCCTCTACGATATTCACTAGTTCAACCATTTTCAAGATGTATTATGGTTAGAAGGAAGGAAAGAAAGAAGTTGCAAATTTGATACTTGCTACCTCGTCAAGGCCCATTTATAGAGAGATAAATGCGAGATCATTGCCACGTCCTCATCACTGGAGGAAATGACCTATCGGAACAGAGGCAAAAAGAATGAAGTGGTGATTTAATACTCAACCACCGTTTCAAATCAATTATTAAAGATATCCCATAAGTCAGACGGCTACGGTCTCAGAGTTATTCTAGAGATCAAAATCACAATCATTTCAATTCCCAGACGTTATTCAAGTCTGATAACTCTCATAAAGAGTTATCTTTTGATTCCTTCTTATGCATTTTAGATGTTGTTTTGAATAAGTTACTTAGTAATCAAAGTCCTTTCTTCTTGTTTTTGGTATCTTTGTAAATAGGTCATGTTATTTTTAACTTATGCAAGTATTAATAAGTTTTTGCAAGTTTTTAGTGAAGTTTAGTTCAGGTTCTGAAAGCTAGAGCTTACCTGCCGCATGCTGATAGAAGATATGCTTGAGCATGGGAAATGCATGATTGGAAGGAAGGAGATTTTCTCTCTCCGGGACCACTCAGAGACAAGGATAAAGGTCCTTTTTAATCTTGTCTGCTGGGAAGACAGGTGGCACTGAAGAAAGCCGATCCCTTGTCTGAAGGAAACAATGACATTTGCACACGTGGATACATCATGGAAGAGAGAAGGAGATCAACGGATATGAAAAAGAAAATATGAAACAAAGGCTTGGCAATTTTTTCGGATAACAACAATTAACAACAACACACGAACGGAGAGCAGAGGTGCCTGGAGATCGAGCTTGGAGAGGAAGTAATCGGAGCACGAAAGGATCATCGTCTATAGTTTGATTTTACATTTTCAAGCTGTATTTCTGAGGATGAATGATCTTATGCTCTTATTTCTTTTATTTTCGAATATGAGCTAACTTTATCTAGCACTTGGGTTGTGGAACAAAATATCATTTGCTTGAATATATGTTAGAATCAAGTTTCGCATGACTGAACTTATCTTTGATCCTGTTTTCAATTGTTTCTTGAGCACGACAGTGAAAAGAAATCCATCGCTTATGGAGACCGAAAGGTGAAATAGGCCGAGAGGATCTAGATAATTGTGTTAATTTCATAGACATATGAGATGGCATAACTTAACTGAGCTTAGAATGATTGCTTCATCATCCAATTATTGAGAGAGGCATAGACATATGAATCTTGGTGAGAGGGTGTAGATCTAGTAGAACGACAGTTTGTTAGGCAGGTTTAGAAAAAGTTCTAAGGTTCAGGGTTATGCGAGACATAAACTCTAGCATATAGGATAGCAGTGATGAATTGTATTCCATAACCCGAGTGTGTTTTCCAGTACTTGTGAATCCATTTATAACATTTATGTTCATTTTGTGGAATGAGGAAATATTACTGATCATAGCTTTAGTAGGAATCATAGTTTATGCATATTTATGTTTTGAGTAGAAGTTAGAAACAACAACTCTTGATTTACAAACTATTCTTAGTGCACGATTTAGGCAATCACTCCCTTGGGTTCGATATCTGGTCTCACTAGACTATATTACTTGTGGATTGTGTATGCTTGCACATTGGTTCTGTAGTCACACTATAGTTCACAACAAGTTTTTGGCGCCGTTGCCGGGGAGGAGATTAAATTTAAATCTGAATGCTTTTGAATTGTTTGAGTATTATATTATATGATCGATCTGATTGTGGAAACTAATCATTTTCATAATGCAGGAAGATCAGTAGTTTATGAGTGAAAATATTGTAAGAGAACTATTTCCATTTGATCCGAAAATTGAGAGGACTTTTAGAAGGAACAGAAGGAAACAGAAAATCAGAAAGATGGCTGATGAACAACCAGAGAGAGAGATTGATGAGAAAGACAGAATAATCAGATCATTCATGACACCAAGATTTGCTGATTTTAATCCTGGGGTAGTGAGACCTGAAGTGCAGGCACAACACTTTGAGCTGAAACCAGTTACGTTCTAGATGTTACAAAGTTTGGGACAGTTCAGTGGACAAGCCACAAAGGATCCCCACCTTCACTTAAGATCATTCTTAGAGGTCTGTGACAATTTTAAACTGCAAGGAGTAACACCTGAGGCATTGAGGATGCGCCTATTCCCTTTCTCTTTGAGGGATAGTGCTAAGACTTGGCTCACAAATTTAACACCAGGATCTGTAACAACTTGGAATGAGCTAGCTGAGACTTTAATGATAAAGTATTTTCCTCCTGCCAGGAACGCCATATGTAGAAATGTTATTATGTCCTTTAAACAGGAATGTGATGGGTCAGTCAGTGAGGCATGGGAAAGGTACAAAGAACTACTGAGAAGATGTCCAAATCATGGAATCCCTTATGGTATCCAGATAGAGATTTTTTACAATGGACTGCTTGGAAACTCTAGGATGATGATTGATGCTACTGCAGGAGGAGCTCTGTTGGACAAAACTTACAATGAAGCTTGTGAAATTTTGGATAAAGTAGTTGCAAACAATTGTCTGTGGACAAACTCTAGAGCTGCAGTTGTAGCCACTCCAAAAGTTGCAGGGGTCTTAGAAGTGGATCCTATTCAGGTTCTTACTGCACAAATGGAAGCTCTGGGAGCAACCATGAAGAGCATATAGAAAAACACTAGTCAAGCTATGGTTTCCTCGATGTCTACTGAAACTGCAATGGTTCTGAGTTGTATTTATTGTGGGGAAGGACATCAATTCGAGGAATGCCCTTCAAATCCAGCATTTGTGTGCTATATGGGAAATAGGCCTCAGCAGTACCAGGGAAAAAATAACCCATATTCAAACACTTATAATTTAGGGTGGAGGAACCATCCTAATCTTTCATGGTCTGGGCAGGGAAATCAAAATGCTGGAACACGGGACCAGCATAATAACTTTAACAAAGGTGGATATAATCAGTATAACCAGCAGCAAAACAATCAACAGCAGAGTGGTCAGCATCAAAGTTTAGAGGCACCACCTCAGAAACCTGAGAAAACCATGGAGGAAATGATGAAGGAATTTATGGCAAAGAATGAAGTAAGACTGAAAAGCCAGGATGCTTTGATACAGGGTCAAGCATCTTCATTAAGGAATTTGGAGGTTCAGATGGGTCAGTTAGCTAATGATATCAGAAATAGACCACATGGAAGTTTACCCAGTAATACAGAAAACCCAAGAGAGGGAAATGAGCATTGCAAAGTAGTCACTTTGAGAAGTGGAAAACAGACTGAAGAGAAACCAAATGAAATACATCAGAAAGTGAAGGAATCACCTGAAAAAGAGGTTCAGAATGGAACTAAAGCACAGAGGGAGGGAAAAGCTCCCATTAGAGAAACCTATCCAATAATTGATGAGGAGTTGGTAAACCAAGAAAAGCCTATTGCAGCTTCTGAAGGAAATCTACAAACTAGTAAAAGGAAATCAGTGGAAGATGACTGCAATTTACCTCAACCACCATACCCTGTCAGATTCAAAAAGCAGAAAGAAGAGGAGCAGTTCAAAAAGTTCCTAGACATGCTCAAGCAAATCCACATCAATGTACCTTTGGTAGAAGCTCTGGAACAAATGCCAACTTATGTGAAATTTCTGAAGGACATTTTGACTAAAAAGAAAAGGCTGAAGGAGTTTGAGACTGTGTCTCTGTTTGAGGAAGTTAGTGGACCTTTGAGGAGGCAAATTCCAGCAAAATTAAAGGATCCAGGGAGCTTCACCATTCCCTGCTCAATTGGGGGAAGGGATGTAGGAAGAGAATTATGTGATCTTGGAGCTAGTGTGAACTTGATGCCACTTTCAATCTTTAAGAAGCTGGGTATAGGAGGAGCAAGACCAACAACCATCACTTTGCAGCTTGCAGACAGATCAACTGTTCATCTAGAGGGAAAGATTGAAGATGTACTGGTTAGAGTGGATGAGTTCATTTTCCCCGCAGACTTTATCATTCTAGATTATGAAGCTGATAGAGAAGTACCCATCATCCTGAGGAGACCTTTCTTAGCTACAGGAAGAACATTGATTGATGTGGAAAAAGGGAAATTGATTATGAGAGTTCATGAAGAGAAGGCTACTTTTAACCTGTACAATACCATGAAGCTACCCGATAAATCAGAAGACTGTTTTACCATTGGAATATTGGAATCCATTATAGCAGAACATGTGGAGGAATTGCAGTAGGAAGAATGTGAGATTGGAGATATGACTGATGAGAATGTTGTAGCATGGGTTGAGCATGGTGCAAAGTTTGGGGGTACAAAGCTAATTTCGAATCCCTGGATCTTATGAACAGAGAACAGAAGGAACCAAATTCCTCACTTGAAGATCCCCCTGAACAAATACTCAAGCCTCTGCCAAATAACTTAAAATATGTGTATCTGGGAGAAGCAGACACTCTACCTGTGATAATTGCCTCTAATTTGAAAGATGAGGATGAACAGAAGCTGATGCACATGCTTAGGAAACATAAACAGGCAATTGGGTGGACTATATCAGATATTAAGGGAATAAGCCCTACAATCTGCATGCATAAGATATTGTTGGAAGATGGGATCAAGAACTCGGTGCAGCCACAAAGAAGGCTCAACCCCAATATGAAGGAAATTGTGAAAAAAGAAATCATCAAATGGTTGGATGCTGGGATCATTTTCCCTATTTCAGACAGTTCATGGGTGAGTCCTGTGCAATGTGTACCCAAGAAAGGAGGAGTTACAGTGGTACAGAATGAGAAGAATGAAATGATAACTACAAGGACAGTTTCTGGGTGGAGGATCTGCATAGATTACAGGAAGTTTAATGATGTCACCAGAAATGATCATTTTCCATTACCTTTTGTAGATCAAATGCTGGACAGATTGGCTGGCAAGGATTACTATTGCTTCTTGGATGGGTATTCTAGATATCATCAGATTGCCATAGCTCCAGAACATCAAAGTCTAACTACATTCACCTGTCCTTTTGGGACCTTTGCATTTAGAAGAATGACATTCGGTCTTTGCAATGCTCCTTCAACTTTTCAGCGTTGCATGATCTCTATATTCTCTTAAATGATTGAGAATGGTTTAGAAGTATTAATGGATGACTTCTCAGTCTTTGGAAGGGATTTTAACACTTGTTTGGGAAATCTTGAGAGAGTGTTGCAGCTTTGTGAGAAGTCACAGTTGGTTTTAAACTGGGAGAAATGTTGCTTCATGGTGCAGCAAGGGGTAGTTCTAGGGCACAAGATTTCAAGCAAAGGCATCGAGGTTGATCATGCAAAGATTGAAGTAATAGATGTAATGCCAATTCCAAGTTCAGTGAAAACAGTTAGAAGCTTTTTGGGCCATGCTGGTTTTTATAGAAGGTTCATTAAGGATTTCTCCAAGATAGCAAAGCCATTATCTGAACTGCTAGAACAAGACAGAAAGTTTGATTTCAGCAGTGATTGTATGAAGGCATTTACCAAGTTGAAAGTTGCACTGGTTACAGCTCCCATAATGCAACCACCAAATTGGGATGAACCCTTTGAGTTGATGTGTGATGCAAGTAATTATGCAGTTGGAGCAGTACTAGGACAGAGAAAGGATATGATTTTCAGATCTATTTACTATGCTTGCAAGGCAATGGATGGTGCACAGAGAAACTATACCACTTCAGAAAAAGAGTTGTTGGCAGTGGTATTTGCCTTTGATAAGTTCAGATCCTATTTAGTTGGGGCCAAGGTGATTGTATTCACTGATCATTCTGCAATCAAGTATTTAATGGCAAAGAAAGATGCAAAACCAAGGCTCATCAGATGGATACTTCTTCTGCAAGAATTCGATTTTGAAATCAAGGATAGAAAAGGAACAGAGAATCAAGTTGCTGATCATTTGTCAAGACTGGAAAATCCATTTGGAGTGGATGACACAAAACTGATTAATGATGCTTTTCCAGATGAACAACTCATGACATGCAAAGAAGATGCACCCTGGTTTGCAGACATTGCAAATTATCTTGCTACATGTCAAAAGCCATATGGTTTGCATGGACAGCAGTTGAAAAGGTTTCTTCATGATGTAAAGTTCTATTATTGGGATGATCCAACTTTATATAGATTGGGCCCTGATCAGATTTTCAGAAGATGTGTTCCAGATTACAAGATTCCAGAAATTTCGAATGAATGCCATGCTTCAGCATATGGAGGGCATTTTGGGGGACAGAGAACAACTGCTAAAGTGTTACAGTCAGGGTTTTATTGGCCAAGGATTTTCAAAGATGCTTTTGAGTTTGTGAAGAGCTGTGATAGATGTCAAAGAGTGGGGAATTTGCCCGCCAAGAATGCCATGCCTCTTAACAACATAGTAGAAGTAGAACTTTTTGATGTGAGGGGTATGGATTTCATGGTGCCATTTCCCTCTTCTTTTGGAAATGAATATATTTTATTAGCTGTTGATTATGTATATAGGTGGGTAGAAGCTTGTGCTTGTGCTCACAATGATGCTGCTACTGTAATCAGATTTTTGCACAAGAACATCCTTACAAGGTTTGGGACTCCAAGGGCTATCATCAGTGATGAGGGAACACATTTCATTAATAAGAGTTTGGCTGCTCTTTTAGCCAAATACAACATTAACCACAAGGTCTCAACTGCCTATCACCCGCAGACCAATGGACTTGCTGAATTGTCCAGCAGAGAGATAAAGAGTGTGCTGGAGAAGGTTGTAAACACTTCAAGGAAGGACTGGTCTAAATATCTGGATGATTCGTTGTGGACTTACAGGACGGCCTATAAAACACATTTGGGGATGTCTCCTTATAGGATTGTCTTTGGAAAGGCTTGTCATTTGCCCCTGGAAATGGAGCATAAGGCATTTTGGGCCACCAGGAAATTGAATCTCGATCCTAAGTCAAGTGGGGAAAATAGGATGCTGGAGCTCAATGAACTGGAAGAATTGAGGATTCAAAGCTATGAGAATGCAAAGATATACAAGGAAAAAGTGAAGAAATGGCATGACAACAAGATTGTAAATAGACATTTGGAAGAAGGGCAACAAGTTTTACTTTTCAATGCTAGACTGAGGTTGTTTCCTGGCAAGCTAAAGTCCATATGGTCAGGACCTTTCACTTTGGTGAAGATTTACCATCATGGGGTTGTGGAGCTGAAAGATGAAGGCACAGGAGATACATTTAAAGTCAATGGACAGAGGGTTAAACAATATCATGAAGGAGGGTGGAGCAAGCTGAAGGCTTCTTTCATGTTGGATGAACCTTAAAGTGAGGTAGCCTAAGCCATCATGAGGATTAGATGAAGCATGTGGTGATGGCTTAGGATATTTATTTTAATTTCGCATTTATTTTCTTGTCTAGTTAAATTTAAATTTGCTGTGAATAAATCTTAGGAATGGTTGAATGCTACAGCCTGTAAGTAGCATGATTATTGAGTATTTCTTTGTTTTTAATTTCGTGCAGTAGACTTAGTATTTTATTTGGTAATAGTATGTTGAGTGTTTTGAATTTAGTCCATAAAATTAGTACGTAAAAAAAAAAGAAAAAAGAAAAGACAAACAGTGATTTTGGAAATTTGTGGATAGGGATTAAATACATAGCCGTTGAGGAGAGAGAGAGCGGTTATCCCTAGGAATGACGGTTTAGGAAAGTTACTTTTTGAATTGAAAAGAAAGGTTTTGTCTAATCAAGGGAAGTTGAAGGGTTTCCTTATTTCTGATGTTTATTTTTGCTTTAAGTGGTGTTATTTATATATTGTACATATTGTTGCACAACTTCAAAAACACTCCGACTTTAGCAAATTTGGCAGAGGAAACCGGGAAACTTTGTGCATAAATCAAGTCGTTTGTGTCAAATAACAGGTACAATTTCTTGTTTTACTTTACTTTCTTTCCTGTGGGTATTAAAACTCTGTCTTGAACTTGGTTTTCTGTATTCTTATTTAATTCCGCAACGAAGAATGACTGGTATGTCTGTGTCCTTGAAGTTTTTGGTGAACTGCTGTCTGTGCTTTAGATTAAAATTCTTTGTCCGCATGATTTTTGAACCCATGAACTTGATTAAAGAAATGTTATATTCGTTTTGGTTTATGTGATCATTGTGAGTAGCATGCAGTAGTCCTGACAAGATATTCTTACAAGTTTATGCTAGGGCTCAAGATAACTTCAAAAATTTCAAGCTGGTGTTTAATTTGTTGCATCAAACTTTGAGTGATGGGGGTGAAAATGTCGATTTGAAAAGGAAATTTTAAGCAATTGAATGCCATATCTTGCTCATGGGAATTGGGGTCTGAAATTTGCTTTTTGTAGATTTGAACAAGAGGACGAAGCAAAGCGGGAAGAAGAGACCAGGGATGGAAGTTGAGTCCCCTGTGACGACTCCAGAAAAGGCGAGCCCAGCTTCATCAAAACCCAAGACTACCAAGAAGGCAAAGAAGCCGGAGCCTACTCCACCATTGAGGAGGTCAAGCAGGGCTGCTGTCTCAATCATGGCTCAAAGGAATGCGAAGTTACCACCCACTAGTGCAGAGAATCATGTGGAGATTCCTGATGAGCTAGCCAAGAAACCTAAGACTGTGGGTACCAAGCCCAAGAAAGAGGACTTGATTGATTTGGTTGACGCAGCAACACCAAAACTTGCTCCTGTAACTGTAAAGAAACTCGCGAAAGAAGTCGTTGCTGAAGAAAAGGAAGATGCACAATCTGAAGATGCAAGATCCGAAGGAGAGAAAAGTGTGGATGGCCAGTCTGAGGAGCCAGAAGCAGAGCATGGATCAGATCAACCGGAAAATGAAGCTGTGGAAACAGAGGTAGAGGATAATGCTAAAGGCCATTCTGAAGAGCCGGAAAGCGAGCACGAGTCAGAGAAATCAGAGGGTGATGCTGATAGTACAAAGGAAACAGAGGCAAGCCAGTCTGAAGAGCTTGTAGTGGAGAGTGAGCACAGTGCTCAGAAGAGTTCGGAGACCCAGAGTCAGCCTCTTCCTAAAGAGAAGGAAGTGAGTGAGAGCATCGAAGTTGAAGAGGAAGCTGATGCAGTCAATGTTACAGCATCGCAAGAGCAGGCAGCCACATCTGGTGGAAAACCAACTACAAAAGGAAAGAAACTTGTACCGGAGAAAAAGCCAACATCCAAGAAGAGGAAGCGAGTGGAAACCATTGAAGATGACAAGGGGATTTTGAGGAATAAGAATACTGGAAAGCGTGTGAAGCAAGTTGTTTCCAAGGAAGTGGGAGACAGTTCCGTGAAGAGGTCCGACAACGCAAGAAGGAAGGAGATTAAGCGTGGCAAGGCCAAAGTTGTAGAGTTGCCAAAGAAAACACCGTTATTCATTATGATAGAAAAACTCTATCGAATAACTGATAATCCAATAGATGAAAATTGTTTATCAAAACAAAACTAATATCTCTTCAAAAGATCTTGAATTAAAACAGAGTTTTAACATAAACTTAAAGTAAATAAATCCAACAGCTTGAGAACGATCTCTAGCATCTTCCTTGGAGTTGGTAGTCCCGTCATCCTCAAGCATTATCATAAGCTTGATTGTCTGCATACCGCAGCCAAAACATGATTAGTATTCACAGTAACCACTACTCACAAGGAGTAGAAAACTGATACTAAACATGTAAATGATGACGTACCTTGTCCATTGGTGTTAACACCTGGACAATGTGCTTTCCAGTGTCCTATCTTGCCACAGCGGTAACACTTGCCCTTTCCTTTAACTTTCCCAGCCTTTTCCTTTGGAGCAAAAACTCCATTGTTCCCACTAGCAGTTTTCTTGTTCTTATTCCTAGCCGTTCTTTTAGGTTTTGCCCGTTTAAGAGCAGCAGACCGGCTACCGGAAGAAAATAAAACTGCTTTTTTGGGTTCCATCAGGGACTGTGCTGCCATCAAGTCACTGAGTAACTCATTAAGAGTATACTCCTTGTTCATCACAGCATTCAACCTGAAGTTTTCAAAGGACTTGGAAAGGGAGTTTAGTATGATATCGACTTGGGCTTCTGCGTCAATACCACCACCATGCAACGTTAGTTCATCCATGAGGTGAGTCATGGCAACCACGTGCTCTCTCACTGAATTGCCTTCAGACATTTTCTTACTCACAATCTCCTTCATGAGATTGAATCTGACAGTTATGTCCGTCTGCCCATAAGTCGCTGTTAGATTATCCATAATCTCACAGGCCTTATCATAATGCTGATGCTGCAGCTGCAGTACCTTACTCATAGTGGTCATCATGTAGCATGTCACTACATTATTAGAATTGATCCACTTATTGTAAGACTGCTGCCACTCGGCAGTAGCATCAGCAGCTGGGACTGGCGGACAAGGATCAGTAAAGACAAACTTGTGTTCTTCTGCAACAAGGATATAATCCAAATTACATTTCCATTCAGGGAAATTTGGACCATTGAGAGGATTTTGAGCGAGGATATTAATGACATTATTCATAGACATATCTGAAAACAAATAAGCGAATTAAGGTAAGCACATACTACGAACAATTGAAACAAATATGCATAGAACCTTAAGATGAAACAATGCAATTTGCTTCCTCCAATTGCCCAAGCTAATTCATCGCAAGCTACCCGAGTAGAACATTTACGATGAACGCTCAACCAGATCAAATGATCCTTTAATTTCTTAACATGCCAGGTATCTTTATTAAAAGAAATTAATATTGGAGATCTCAAGACCATGTTCACCTATCCGGGGCAGGGACATCTCAAAAGAGTTATACTCCAGGCAACATCTAAGCAAAAATAAACCATAATCCTAACTCCGGATGTTAAAAGGCGATTTGGCATACGTACTCAACTCATACCGCATGCCCTTTACATCCTTTGTTATCCCACTTAGATTAATCTTAGAGACCAGTGAAAGTTGTCTCAATGCAAGCTACCCGAGTAGACCGTTTGCTTAGAGGCTCCCACTTCTCATCTTAAAATAAGTGTTTTATTTTGGAAACCTCATCGCATTGGAACTGGTGAGGAACCCCTAACGTAAGCTACCCGAGTAGACCGTTTACGCTTCGAGATACCCCCACTTCCAATGAGAAGTGGTATTTGTGGAGGTCTAATGATCTTGGTTAGAAAAGAACCAAAATCCATCATAGTATTTTTAATTCTAAAGGTTTCATGCGCACACATTATTTTATGTTGCCATAAATTACGTCATATCTAAAATTCCATCATAAATTACTATGATCCCGGAATTTATAGACATAATTTAAAACATAAAATAAATCACATAAGACATGCTCAAAAATAAAATTGCAACATGCTTATAACAGTAAATAATTAAAGCAAATAATCATGCTTCCTATTATTTACTAGTGCGCAAATAATAAATCACATCATTACGAGAATAAATAAATAAACAAATAAAATCTCGTGGCCCCTCAGATGCGATTACAACTGAAATAAAATTAAATCTAACTATTACAAGATTTAATTACAATACAGATCTTCAAACTGGGCCTCCGTTGGACTTGAAATCTGATTTGAATTGGGAAAACAACATTTGGGCTTCAAATTAAGGTTTCTGGCCCAAACAGCAGCCAAACCCTAATTATCAGACTTGCGGGCCGCCTCCGGACTGAGAAGCCCATTTTCCAGCCCGGGCTGGGAAACCCTAGTTTCACAAACCCTAGCTGCCACCTACACATCATCCGCCGGCCGCCGCCTTTCTGGCCACCACCTGCGGCCGGCCACCCAGCACAGCCCATACCCGCGCCTGCTGCCACCACAGCTGGCCGTCGCAGCAGGAGTCATTGTCGGAGCAGCTGCGCGAACCAGAAGCAGCCACAGCCATTACAACCGTCCACCACCACGCGCGACAACGCGAGGCCCTGCTGCGTCGCCTGCCAACACCACCGCACCCTCGGCCATGGTTGCAAACCACCTGCAGCATCGGCGAGCCCATAGGCATCGAGCAGAGCAGCAACAGTCGAGGCAGAAGCTGCACTGCTCCATAACCGCCGCACGCAGATGCACGCGGCCCTGCCCTCGCCTGTGACCACCGCCAGCGTCCACCTCTATGTGCGTCGCCGCCTGCAGCACAAGCACCACCATGTGCCCGCGCGCGCGGCCACTGGTTTGCCGGAAAGAACGCACGCAGCAACAAGCTGCTAGGGCGCAGCCCAGCCACGCGAGGAACTAGGGTTCTGCCGTGCCGCCGCCACCCTCCGCCGTCGCCGCCGCAGCTGCCGGCGAGATCTGCTGCAAGGCTGAGTCTGAACTGATGCTGAAAACTGCCGTCAGATCTGGACTGTGTTCTTCGTCTCTCTGGATCTCATTTTTACAGATTTAAAAAAATAGAAAATACAAAAAAATAGATCTAAATCTATTACATGATTTTCCCGATTAAATCTAACTACGGATTTTCTCGTGGTGAAAAATAGATCCAAAATGAGAAGGCGACGAGAATAAAAAACATCCACGACAATTAAAACCATCTATGAACATACATATTTATTTAATCTCCATTTATCGAATATAAAGCCTAAGAACATCAACCTGGCTCTGATACCAATTGTAGGGTTTGAGTCTACGATGGACAACACAAGTCTCCATTAATGAATTTATTGCCAAGGATCGTTCTTAGGGTACGAGGAACAAATTTCAATTAAATAAACCATGCGATCCTATGCATGCTCCTATAAAATTAATTGCAGAGGATTGATTTAGAGAATACCTGATTTCATCGTTTGATCTACAGATCTAGATCGGAGCCAATAACGATGAAATAACCTTAGATGTGAGATAGAACGCCGGCGATGGATAGTTGTTCCTACAGATATGATCTTCTGATCTGTTCCCTTGCTCCTTGTTCAACCCAGAACATAATTAATTAATAAAACATTGTTTTAACCTTCACCACAGTAACAATGCTGACTCGCCCCTTTATTACCACGTTATTTGGAACGGGTTGCACCAAACTAACATGATCAACATATTTAAGGTTTTAGACATTCATTAATTAATTTGGCTTATGACAATCAGCCACAATTAATTAATCTCTTATTTCCTGAGTAATACCACTCACTCCTTTTCACTTATGCCTGAATTAAATAATTCAACCTGCAGGGTTTAGCATAATGAACCTTGTGAGCTCCTCAGGGAATGTCACCATCCTGAAATGGATATACTTACCTAAACGTCTAGACTAAGCACACACAAATTGCCAATACCCAAAATACGGGTATAAGAGTACATGTAAGACTCGCCACCATGGTAAATCAAAGTGTGGTCAATCTTTGTGTGCCCCTTATCCTTCAGTTAGGTTTAAGATCATAGGAAGTATGTTAGGGATCTGGCTCATTTATATGTCAATGAGAATGGCACATCCCACTGTTGATTCCATCAATACATAACCATGTACCGACACATCAAGTAGCTAGGATAAGCCCACTTATAAACCGATGTGCCGCAGCTTAAACCGACACCCTATCCAGGGTCTGTCTCAGCTGTGATACTGTTTATATCTCGCTAGGTCAAATGACTCATATGATCCTCTGTGATCTCCTACACACCATATGGTCATACCTATAGGCGAGATAATAGGATATTATGGTTCGTCGTATGTTTGTTTTATCAGCTGTGATACTGTTTATATCTCGCTAGGTCAAACGACTCATATGATCCTCTGTGATCTCCTACACACCATATGGTCATACCTATAGGCGAGATAATAGGATATCATGGTTCGTCGTATGTTTGTTTTATCAGACAGCGAGCATTGTTGTGGCAACACATATATGAAGACCAGTGTACAAAACACTTAATCATATATGCTTTCAGTATGCAATCCCAACACCAGCATCGCACTGGAACATTTTAATCACCATTTCAGCCAAAATCTTGAAATCATCCTGTAAGCTGTTGATAGGAGTAGCAACCCTAAACGTCATCACTTGCCCCTTTCTATCTTTCAATTCTCCAGGTTTCTTCCATGAGTTCCACCTTCTCTCCATCTCCGCGAGATCGTTCACCTTATATTGAGAAATACTTTCTCCATAGTTTCTGGGGCCAATCATTCTCGCAAGAACCTCGGCACTTACTTCAAAGATGTTGTCGTAGACAGAGGTTTTGAAGGATTTCTTAGACTCGTCCATTACGGCCCTGGCATAAAATTCAGAGACCATATGGGGGTGAAAGTGCTCAGGTTTGGCAGAGAGATACTTTACCAATAGTTCGGAGTCAAGGATTTGCATGATCCATTCCGGGATGTGTTTCTTGGCGAGAGGTAGATATAAAATCCTATCCTTCATTATTTGGGCGAGACGCCTCTGTTCCTTCGTGAGTCCCGTCTTCTCTTTCTTCTGTGTCATAACAACGAGTTGGCCATATGGAATCGATTCATCAATGTCCTCCATTTTCACTATCCCAGTGTAACCGGGTGCATGTCGCGCATGTAATGGAGAACCCGTAATGGGTGGGTACATGAAGGTGGGTAGTTGAAATAGATATGTGGAGGCATTGGATTCTGGATTTTTGGTGGAGGGAGAGTTAGGATTTGAAGGATTTGTAGCCATGGTTGAGAATTCTGAATTTCTACGTGAGGATTTTGAGAGAGGTTTGAGAGAATGTGTGAGAGATTTCAGAGGGTTAGGGATTCGGATTTTTCTGTAAGGTGGGATGAGTCAAACTTTGAAGTATATTTGACTGACCTGTGGAAATCCGACGGTTGGGGTTAATTGAAATCAACAGCTAGATTCAATAAGGTATGTTGTAAGAACGTACACGTTCCCACAAACGCGAGGACTGAGGACGTGGCATGTCCTGATTTTTCGCCGCCATCTGCACGCATTAAATGCTTCTTTCTTGAAATTCAAAAATGTCCCGCGTATGAGTGGTGGAGGTCAGCAATCAAGTGCATAGACTTAGTAGCAAGAGACCCTAGTCTCGAATAATGATTGCGAACTGCTGAGTAATCCCTCTCAGTAGATTATCTCACACTCTTCAGATAAAATAATCACGACCCCTCGTCTTCTGATTATACTCTAGTGATTCTGCCTCCGATAAGACATGCACTTTATGTGATGATTTCATCCTGTGTGCAACTGCTCGAAATCCGAGAGACATGATGATCCTACGTGATCCTCCAAAAGTATATGTCTCTTCTATTAATTAGTGAACAGGATTCGGATGTGCTTATAAGTACCACGTATTGAGATTTTCATGGTACACCTTCCGGCTATCCTTTACTTCATCTTCTTCTCTCTGTTCTAAAGAAAACTCAACTTTCCTTAAGAAAATGGATTTTGCTTCCACGCTCTTCGTACCAAGAAATCAGGTCCTGTGCGAGTCTGGACTGTATTCGGAGCATGAGTCCAACTACCAGGTACCTGAGTCGGTGATGTCTAGCATTCACCATAACGGCCTTGGAAAGTTCGTCTGTGCCACTCCTCACTGCTTCTAGAGGATCTACTTGCAGAATTTCCTCCAAACTTGCGATTCTGTGGGGGATGCCATTTATGGCTCTTTCCAGAATCAATTGATCAAATGTACTCCAGAATCATTCGTTTCCAACTTCAACCTTCCCCGTGGTCCATTATCTGTGATGGATTATCTTAGGATGGAGATTGCGCCAGAATGGACGGGATGGGAGAAATGGAGGGATTCTCCTCAGTTTGAGTTTTCTCCTACTCCCTCTTGCATATGGTCTTCAGACCATGTATAGGGTCATCTTCCACATCATCATCGGCATGATTGTCGGTGACGATCCTCATGACATAACCTTAAATCGGGAAATATGGAAGGCAATGATGGCCTTTGATGACAAGGCGGAGGTAGATTGGGCGTCCTTTGTCTTCCAAGGTGTGCGGAGGTGTGTGCGAGACTATCCGAATCAACCTCTTCCTTATGGGATGCAGCTTAGCTGGCTGCTCGAGCAGAGGTTTCCGGATCTTGCTATTCGCCCTTCCAACCTTAGGGGGACTGATTTTTACCCCTTCCGGCCTCTTCCGCCATATTAGCTGCTTATTTTCTTTAAGGCCCTTGTAACTTCATTTTCCTTTTTTTTGTTTTTGTATCTGTACATATATGTATATGAAATGACAAGTGTTCCCATTTTAAAAGACTCGTAATCTGACTATCCCATATTCTTTGATCCTTGACAAGCTAACTTTATTTCATCCATATATTGATTCAAAGTATCAATAACGAATCCAAATAGCTTATCAGAGTACAATCCCAAATGATTGTCTTGACTCACTGTTGAGTAGAATTTTTTAATGAGAACTTAGCAGAGTGCGCACCTCTGCTAAAGTCCTAGCAGCTTGATCATCTTAGCACCTACATAACCTCTATTGTTTACGTAGTGTAATACGTGTCCCAATCTTTAGCAGAATTTGCTATTCTTTTATATGTAAGATCCAACGGTTGGGGGAGTTTCTAAAAAGAAATAGATTGACGGCTTAGGATTAGCATGTCCTTTCGTACATCCTCCCATGCTCCGAGAAAAGTTTGAACGCGTCTGACGTGGCACCTTTTCACTCGTTGCAGCCGTCTGTGTGCATTAAATGCACCTTATCGGGTCATGTCAATCTTGAATTGAATTTCCCAACTTTGAACTTTGATATAGCAAATGGCCATTAAGCGTCTCGGTTGAATTGATTTGACCTCCATGATGATTCTTCTATATTCATCGTTTTGAATTCCGAGAGATGAATCATCATGACCTTTCACTAGAATTCCAACCGGTCATAATTGCTAAGTAATTACTACTTTCACTATAAATAGCCTTCTTGCCATAAACCTTAATATCACAAGTTCTCTGATCTGCATATTCCTCCATAACTTCTTTACCAACTCCTTTCCCGAAAAAAATATGGATTCTCCAGGACAGTCCCTAGAGGTGCGTCGCAACCAGATTCTTCATGAGTCTGGTTTGTATGCGTATTATAATGAAGATTACGTTGTGGCTAAAAAGTTCATGGCAAAGATGAATAGGTGCGGGTTGACGAAATTTATCACCGCCACCCCACGGCATTATCACGGGGGTCTTCTGCAAGAATTCATCAAGGACTGTTTTGTTGAGGAATGTGTCATTTATGGGTCCTTCCGCGGCAAACTTGTATATTGGTCGCCTGATTTCTTCGCTCGTCGTTTCAGCAATCCCAGGGGTCCAATCTAGGTGTTGGATTGCCGAACGGCAGAGGCGGCCCCAGAATGGACGTCGTGGCAGAAGTGGAAACGCTCTACCAGGTTCGAGTTTTCCCGTTATGCTTCACTTTCTGGTCTGCAGACTCCATATCGGGTGATGTTCCGAATCGCCCACAACATGTTGTTGGGAGAAAGTCTAGACAACCTCTCCTTCTCGAGGGAAGTATGGCAGGCAATGATGGCCATTTATGATGAGGTTGAGGATGACTGGGCGGGCTTCATCTTCAGCGGTGTTCAAGACTGCGTTCAGCTTTATCCTTCAGTGCCTCTGGTAAATGGGATGCAGCTCAGCTGGCTGCTGGAGCCGAGCTTTCCTGAGATAGCAGAAGGCCGATCTAACCTTCTGGAAGCTGACTTCTTCCCGTACAAGCCTCGTTCCTCCTTAAAAAAAGTATTGTTGTTTTTGCTATTCCCTTTTGTAAATGAAGTTTCAAGTAATGAAATGAACTTTCTCTTTACAATAGTCGTGCATCTGAGCTTTATTTCATATAAATATCCAACCGCAAAGCACTTATCTCAGCATACGAATTCAACACTCAATAGACATATGCGAGATGGAATCCAATAAATTCAGAAAGAATGAAAGTAACATTTCATTCATCCGTAGCATTGTCTAACTCCATGAGAGCCAATTTAATGCATAACTCCTTGATCTGGATTCTGCTAGAGGTTTAGTGAATATTTTTGCTATCTGATCTTCTGTGCATATATATTGCACGTTAATGTCCTTCTTCTCCTGATGATCTCTGATGAAGTGCTGACGAATGTCAATGTGCTTAGTCCTTGAATGATGGACTGGGTTCTTCGTGATGCACATTGCACTATTGTTGTCACACACTCTGGAGAAATCCCATAGTCCTGCAATTGTTGCCTTATCCATAAGATTTGCAAGCAACAACTAGCAGCTGCAACATACTCTGCTTCGGTGGTTGACGTTGCTTCCGAATGTTGCTTTTTGCTGAACCAGCTTATCAGCTTGTGTCTAAGAAACTGACATGTGCCACTAGTGCTCTTTCTATCGATCTTGCATCCTCCAAAGTCTGAATCCGAATATCCACTAAGTGCTAGACTGTCGGATCTTGGATACCAAATTCCCAAACCTTTTGTGCACTTTAAATATCTCACAATCCTCTTGGCAGTATCAAGATGAGTCTACTTTAGTGCACTTTTTACATCCATTTTAAGAAGGTTTCTTTAATAGCTCTGTGCACTAAAGTAGACTCATCAAAAATAACATTACATGTTATTTCCACAATTCCAGTAATCTTATTTAATACTTGATAACCTTTGTGAGTGGGGTGACCATATCCAAGAAGTACACCCTCATCTGACTTAGGTGAGAAAGTATTAAGTTTTGACTTTCTGTTATTATGAACATAACATGTAGAACCAAATGCACGAAGATGAGTTATAGAAGGCTTACGACCATTGTAAACTTCATAGGGAGTCTTGTTAAATATGTTAGTGACAGCACTCCTATTCTGTGTATAGCAGGCCGTCATCACCGCTTCACCCCAGTACTTAGCTGATAGCTTGGAGTCTGCTAGCATTGAACGAACGGCCTCCTTCAACGTTCGATTCCTTCTTTCAGCTAGCCCATTCTGCTGAGGAGTCCTAGCAGTAGATTTCTCATGTGCAATACCAGCTTCAGCACAGAAATCCATAAGTACTCCATTACAGAAACTCTGTTCCATTATCGGAACGAATCCTCTTCACAGTAACTTCCTTGCTGTTTTGCTCCTTGAGGATTAACTCCGGTAGAATGAGCTTTACCGTATCTTTGGTCTTTAATAGGCGTACCCATGTGTACCTGGAAAAGTCATCAACCACCACAAGAGTATACAATCGTTTACTTACAGTGGGTCGGTTGACAGGACCAAAAAGATCCATATGTAGTAGTTCTAGGATCCTTTGTGACGTGCCCTTCTCAGGATTGGTCTTGAATGAAGATCTGGTCTGCTTTTCTTGTTAACAAGCTTTGCACACTCCTTCTTTGCGAAGAGTTTCAGTGGGCAGACCTACAACAAGCTTATTCTTGGCAAGGTAATTAATAGTTTTAAAGTTTAAGTGATTAAACCTCTTGTGCCACAACCATGTTGTCTCTTCTTTATTCAAGGCTAGGAAGCAAGAATGTTGTTGACCACTTTGCCAATCAACAATATATAGGCCACCCTTGCGGATGCCTCTAAGCTTCACTTCACCTGTAATGGCGTCAGAAATAGAGCAACCAGTATTGACAAAGGATACAGTGTACCCATTCTCGCATAGTTGACTTATGCTGAGTAAATTGTGTTTCAGGTTTGAGACAAGTGCCACGTTGATGATTCTCAATCCGTTGCGTTCAATGCACCCTCTCCCAACAACTTTCCCTTCGCTGTTGTCTCCGAACTTGACTTTGGGACCATTGTATAGTCTTTGTATATCTGAGAATAGGTCTCTGTTTCCCGTCATGTGTGCGGAGCAACCGCTGTCCAGGACCCACTCGTTTGATATGCTCATTGTCGTAGCACTTGGATCCTGTGCCTGCAATTCAGTCAGGTTGATTTAGGTACCCGTTCAGCGTCAGGTCCTGCAGGATTAACATGGATCAAAGTTCCTTTCGGAACCCAAATCTTAGTGATCCTCAAGACTTTCTTCTTGATTTCACTTTTTACCACTTCCTCGACTTTTGGTTTAACATATTTGACATAGTTATATCTAGGTGTAGTAGTGTGCTTAGCCTTCCTTGCCCTTTAAAATATTAATGAATTGGGCTCAGGCTTTACATAGGTGTTCCTCCTATGTAGCGTGTTCTGCTGATATATAGACGTTACAGCATTGTAATGAGCTTGCTGTCTTTGGCGAAAGGCAGGATTTGTTGTCCTTGCGTTGGAAACAAAACTCTCAGCATTCCTTGGTCTTGTTGAATATGGTTTAGCATATGCTCTCGGATTTCTTTGCTGAGGTCCAGCAGATACGTACTTGGTATTCGTTCTGTTATTCCTCTGCTGAGGCTTAGCAGATTCATGCATATCATTCATCTTTAGGTTCCTCTGCTGAGGTCCAGTAGATGTATGCTTAGCAGATTCTGATTTATACCTATGCTGAGATCTAGCAGACGAATACTTAGCAGTCTCTGCGGAAGACCTCTGCTGAGATCCTACAGACGCATTCTGCGGATGTCCATTCTTTTGCTTAGCAATTGGCTTAGCATTGGAGGATTCAGCAATGACAATTCCTTTTCCCTTTTCAGCAGTAATGGTTCCAGCAGATACAAATAAGATTGGTTTCTGCTTAGAGGAACTAACATGAGTGTTTGGAATATTTTTCAAGGATTCACATCCAAGCCCAGACTTATCTTTGTGATGTCTTTGTCAGCTTACAATGGCATTTAGAGCTGCCTGGCTGGATGCATAAGTACAAATGCAGTCCTCTCTACGTGTACTCTTCAAAGCAAGATTTTCTTTTTCTAAATTTTGATACTTTTCTGAAAGTTAAAAGAAATCT
Source organism: Plectranthus barbatus (assembly GCA_026898455.1). Taxonomy (NCBI): domain Eukaryota; kingdom Viridiplantae; phylum Streptophyta; class Magnoliopsida; order Lamiales; family Lamiaceae; genus Plectranthus; species Plectranthus barbatus. Next base: position 27,205 of record JAPKLW010000151.1, on the reverse strand, counting down.
GCTTTCAATTTTAAAAGTTCCTCACTTTCTGACCTCAGTCTTTCGACTTCCTTGGTTAAAGATTGAATATTTAATTGGAGTGAGGCATTTTCACCAACGATAGCATTTTTTATCTCATACATCTTAGAGAACTCGATTGAAAGCTTCGTCAAGTAATCTTCCTCGGAATCAAAAAAAGATTCTTCCGATTCATTCATGACTGTAATGCTAGAAGTGTTGGTAATTAGTACCTCATTTTCTTCACCGGCTAGAGCTGATTCACCACTCTGCTCAGCATCTTTATCAGCATCAGCAAACTGATCTTTGACAATATTTGCCTTTAGTACAAACAGAGCTTCCTCGTTATCTTCTGCTTTTGAAGAATAGTAATACTCCTCGTCATTTTTCAGAATGTCAGAAGCCTCTGTCCTTGTAAGCAGCGCCCTGGTGACTGCTTTGACAGCACGTCTTTCAAATCTTTGCTTTAGACGCTCCCTTTCTTCTTTGCTGACTTTCGAACATTCATGCTTTAAATGATCTGGCGAACCACATTCAAAGCACGTCCTAGGCTTTTGCTCTGCTGAGCGGGTAGATGATGATGATTGCTGGATTTCTTTGGCCTCTTTCTCAGATTTAGCTTCCATCATCAACTTCTGAAGTTTCTTCATCTGCTCTTCCAGCTCACTGATCATCAGATCAACATGTTGAGAGCCTTAGGTTGAAACAACCTCCTTTGTTGGTGACGCTGGAGCAGGTCTTTCATGCTTATAGAAGGGCTTCTTCATCTTGTACTTGTTGAAGTCCTTATTAGCGAAGTACACTAGATCCTCAGAGTTAGCAGCGAGTGTTGATGAAGCTTGTGCCACGGCCGCTTCATTCTTTTTCGATTGCTGTATAATAAACTCGTGAGATTTGAGCTGAGCGAATACCTCGGATGTAGACATGTTGTTGAGGTCTTTTTCACTCAAGCTCGTCATCTTTGCGAACCAATCATCCCTTGGATGTAGTTTAGAGATAATCTTGTTGTTCATCTCCCCATTTCCATATTCTTTGCCCAGATTGCGAAGTTCTTCTATAATGGTATTGAATCGTTCTTCCATGTCTTGTATAGATTCACCTGCAATCATAGAGAATGATTCATATTTGTCAACAGCTACGTGTAGCTTGTTACGCTTCATCTGGTCTGTTTCTCGGGATGATTCGCAGACATATTCCCACATTTCTTTGGTAGTATCAAAGTCAAGCGCTTTATCAGCCACCAACTTTGGTAGAGAGTCATAGATTAGCTTCTTCGCCACGTCTTCCAACTGGGCTCTCTTTTTGTCCTCTGTTGTGTATTCTTCATAAGGCTTTGGAACATTTGAGGTCTTGGTTCTTCTCCAGCAGCAGCAGGTCCTAAAAAAATGTTAGGTTTCATAATTTTAATTGGACCTCTTTCAAGCACATCTGCCATTTCAGGATGTATGCTTTGAAGTTGTATTAGAGCAAGCTTCTTCCATGACTTGAAGTTCTCCTTTGAGTACTTCCCAAGTGAGTGGTTCAACATTTTGTTCACGCCTTAAGTAGTTTCCTGAGCTAGACAGACAAGACACAGAAAAACAAGTAATAGTGCAAGGAAAAGATAGATCTGGTCTTAAGCGACTCAGAAGCAGTCGGTTTTTCAACCTCCCGCTCTGATACCACTTGATGGTCCTGATTTACCAGAGTCGTCGTGTTTAAACAAGAACACGAAATGCAGCGGAATGATTTAACGTCACTTACACTTATGTTTTCTTTTGAAGATTATTTAAACTCAGGGATTGATTAAGATTTCTTCACAGTTATACACTAGCAATACGATTGCTAGGTTTAAAATCTCTTGCGTAATAAAATAGTAAATGAACACAGTATTTATAGTGGTTCGATCCAAATAGATCTATGTCCACTCCTTAGCCGAAATGCTAAGAATTTCACTGAGTAAGTATACAAAGTACAAGGAATCGTCCTTTCCGTGTAGTAGAACAGTGAGCTTTCGAACTGGCTACTCCACAACTATCCTCCGTTACTTCGCAGTCCTTAGTTTGATTCAGCTACAGTCAAGTCAAGGGAGGGACCTTCGTAAAATTTGACTTTTGCCGACAGTGATGGGAGTTTTTATAATTCTTTCCTGAACTTATCTGTTTTTGGCAAGATGCCCATCGGAGTCAGATCTAGTTAGAAATGAATGTTGGATGCTTCCAAGATCGGAAGGTATCCCAATGATTGAATCCTTAAAAGGAATTCAATGAAAACACTTGAGTGTCAGATCTTAAATGTAGGGGACACTCGGTGGTTGAGAACTTTAAAGATTCTTCTTATCTTGTTAAATGCTCTCGTGACTACTTTTCACTTTGTTTGTCTGAGGAATCTTTTGAGTGTGAGTTCGTGCGTAAAGTGTGAATTAAAGCAGTAGTGATTCTCACTTTTGGACTTGTCTTTTATACTTGGAGATTCAACTTTTGAATCTCCATACCGTTAGCCACAACGGTTCCTCGTCCAAGAGTGGATTGACTTTTCCAGTCGCTTTCTGCGTCGTACAGTACTTTCCGAACCACTTCGGGAAAGCATTGTCCTTTGTGTGTACTTCTGTCAGAACGAGAGTGTAGCATTTGTTGATGACTACTTCGCTTTGCTAAGTAATCTCATAACCATCTGCTAGGCCTTTGATTGCTAACTCTCTTCTAGCGGTCTGCTTTTGCTAGAGTCTGACAGCTGACGCTTCAGCAAGGTTTAGCACTCGATTCCTCTTAAATGTTTTAGCAGATGCTGACTTCCTCAGCATCCTGCTAAACTCCTTTCGTTGGCTAAGATGATCCTTCTTAGCAGTCTCTTCCTTTATCATATGTTTGCTAGTGCCTTAGCAAACATTTTCTTTAGCATTCTTTGATATCTGCTTGAAGTGCTTCTAGCAACCTATTCTATTACAACTCAATATTCACCCTATACAGGACATTACTCGAGTTGCTAGACTATGCTAGAATTCAGCACTGATCGACCAAATACTAAGGCTTTAATTCAACAAAACCTATTACAAATTTGATCCCAAGGGGAGAATCTCAAAATGATTCCCAACACTGTGGCCAAAGCCTCACCCCAAAATCCCTTTGATAATCCAGACCCTAGCAACAAACACCTCACCTTTTCAAAAGGGTTCTATTCATTCTTTCAACCACTCCATTTCGTTGTGGGTTGTAGGAGTGGTTCTGTGTCTTTTAATTCTCTTTTTGTCTGCAAAAGGAATCAAATTCCTCACTCAGGAATTCCATGCCATTATCAGTTCTTAGGCATTTTATCTTTCTCCCCTTCTCATTTTCAACTAAATAAGTCCACTCCTTGAATTTCTGAGCAACTTCATCCTTTGTTTTCTGTTGTGGGTGTTTTTGTGTCGGATCAAGAGCCCAAGAACAATTTTTTTATAAATATAATTCGAGTGAACATAAACGACAAGCGAGATTTTGATTTCTAGAAAAGTTAAATAAATACAGAAATAGGATCAAACTTAATGAATACAAAATATGAACAAGGAAAGCTTCGGAGGAATCGAACTGTGCCGAGCAAAAACTTTCATAGTTTTCACAATTATGCTTTTCCACCGGTGTTTTTCCTTTTTTTCCTATCGTCCCCAAAATTTGTCTTTTCTGAAATATATATATCCAATTCCATATAACGCCACCCTCCTTTAATTCCGCAATCCTCGCCGATCTTTATAGTTGAATTCATGTCATTATCAATGTCCAAAAGATCTGTTTTCCTCAATTAAATTTGCCTTCACTCCTGGTCAACGCTTCAAACTCTCTTTCAGCTCGAACTCTATTTTTCGAACTCTTTTTCGACCCATTCTGATGGGCCCCTGTGCCCAGGAATCAAGCCCACATTCTCTGGACCAACACATTAGGCTTTCATTCTTTTTATTTTATCATCGACCTCAACAATAGCCCCCTCGACCTGTCAAGTTACTTCCAAAAGAAGCTTAGTAAGTTGAGTCTGGTTCGAAAACATTATAATTTCCAGATGTATGGCTCATCGGATTCTTTTTTAGAAGAATCCGGACTTTTGAGACATCTCATTTAGACATCCTCTCAGCTCGAAGAATCAATTCCTCTGTGGGGATTCCTTCTAATTCGTACTGCTCCGTAAAGTAGTGACGAATGCCGGCAACTAAAGTCTGAATCTATAGTGCGCAGATTTAGGCAGTTCGGGGTCTTCCTTATTTTTAAGCCATCTAGGTTTGTAAATTCGTCGTTACGAACTCTTCGACATTGAACTTAACGGAGCTCGATTTTCATCGATGTACTATTAGTTTGAATGACATCGAACCATTGTGAGTTCAAAATTTATTTTGAAACTTCCCGCCAACTCACCATGGTATTTGCGTAATTTCTGCATAAATTAGGGGTTAATTGCCGGAAGTCGGACGGTCTCCCCTTTTTATAACATCTCCTCGGAAATCAATGTATCCACTCATTTTCACTTATCGCCTTCTCAGAATTGCAATTTTCATCTTCTTCAATATCCGAACAAAAATGCCGGTCGTTTGAGATTCAGGTAACGGGTTCTTTCCTCATTTCGCAATTAATTTCTTCTTCTTTAACTGTAATGACCTCCTATTTCTTTCCCCTTCCCCGTATTGAGGCTGACATTACGTTTTTGGGTATCTGTTATTAGAGTTTGATTTCTTCGATCGCTTATTCTTTTTCCAATTAGGTTTTAGCCCCATTTGTCAATTATGCCGCCGATTCTAAATATCATGGCCCATGACTCGGATACTCGTATCCCTACACCACCTTTCACTCCTTCCCCCGAAAGGGATCCTTCAACCATTCAAGCCATTCAACCAGACTGGGACTTGATCTTTCAAGAACCAGAGGCTTCTCAACGCTCGGGAAAGAGAAAGATTACTAACGAAGCATCCAAAGAGCTTCCGTCATCATCAAATTTTGAGGATGACCGTCTTATCGTCGAAACATTCCGTCGCCTCGAGAGGACGTCTGATGCCGCCGAAACTAGCGGATCGGGTCACCATAACGTTAGTGGAGAGACCGGCGGGGCCTCATCAGCATCCATTCCCCTTGAACCCTCGATTGTCAGCAGGTGGTCCCTCCCAGAGGGATGGTCCTCTCATAGAGTCCTCGGGGCTACCTCCTCGATCACTAGAGATGACATGCTTGCCTTGGCTGACTTCGTTCTATGACTCGGAGCCACTTATATTCAACCAAACAAAATCGCCGGTGTTTCGATCCTCTGGATGGATTCGCAGCTTTTTACACTGTTGCCATGGAGAATGGAGTCGGTCTCCCGATCCACCCTTTCTTCAGCGAAGTCCTCGCCTCATATAGCATTTCTCCTTTCCAACTGGCCCCTAACAGTTGGTGTCACTTAGTAGGTGTGTTTTTGGTCTGGGTGAACTTAGGGCTAGGCCTCCCCACAGTTCGCGAATGGCATTATATGTATAGGATGAACCAATGTCGGGACAAACACTACTACTACTTTACCAGATGGAAGACGGGACGAACGCCCTTAGTTCAGAAGCCCCCGACGAACTCACCAAACTGGTGGAATACCTTCTTTTTCCTCAAACTTGACCCCTCGAACCCCGAATTCATTAGCGACGGTGGAACTCCGATAAGTGGGTCTCTGCTGCCGAGCAAGAGCGGATCGATCGGGCGTATGACATCAGTATCAATGGCCGCAAGTGGCCCAAGCTGCAACTTGGTCGATTTGTGACCGCTCACCACTTCCTCCATCATAATTGCCATATCAACAATTTGCCTGAAAGCATGAAGGGCCGTGGACTTTCTGCTGAACAGGTCGCACAAGCCCTCCGAGAAAAGAAGAAGGCTCGAGAAGAACTCAAACAAAAACTCCGGGAAGAAAATCCTCCTAAGAGGCCTGCTACTTCATCAGGCCACCATCCACCGACGCCACCCCCTCCCCCGGTCAAGCTTATCAACCTCCCCAAGGACACTCGACCCACTCATCAATCGGACTCTTCGCGCAAAGAGTCCGATCGCAAGAAAGATAAGGAGGGAGGCTCTTCAGACTGTCGTCATCGCTCTTCCGATAGGGATGTCGATCCCAAGGAGAACTTGGAGAGATCCATCACCAAACCTCAGGCAGCCCCGGTGAATGCGAGGGTGGACTCGTTTCTTGTCCATGCCCGCAAAATACTACTCAATCCTCCCCCCCAAGATCCTTTGGCAGGGGCACTTTTCAACAGGCTTACACGCTTCGAACAGCGTCAGTTGGAGGTAACCTTTCCATTATTCTTCCATAACTTCTATTTTCTTTGCTCATTGCTAAGCGTTGGCTATAGGACGCAATGGATATCGACAAGATCCATCGCGAAATCAAAGCCTTCGAGGACAAATGCGCTGAGGAAATTCTCCAACTCCGGGGTGAGGTGGAGTCCCAGAAGAAGAAGGCTGCAGCTTTAGAGGAGAAGCTGGATGAGGCCGAAGGCAACGCTGCTTCTTTCGCTGTCAAAGCGAACAATGCCGAGGCAGAGCTAAAATCGAGTCAACTGGAACTAGAGAGTTTGAAGAAAAAGTACAATGTTGACGTCGCAATGCTCTCCAGTGACATCCAGAAGAGAGGAAACTAGCTCAAAGCCATGCAAGAGCCGCTCACCGCCAATGAGGAGAAACATAAGGTTGAATTGAAAAGCTACCAGGATGAGATCGCACATCTCATGTCCGGGGAGGGAGACTTTGAGTCTATCATCCAGACTCCCTATTTTGCCGAAATGTACGAGGTATCCGCCTATACAGACTTCTCTTCCTACCACTATGTTTTTGTCTTCTACCGAGTGTTTAATACTTGTATGCCACACTTACAGACTCTCGCCGAACAGGTCGACCAGGAGATCAGAGGGAAGATATCTTCCCGATACCCCGATCTCGACCTGAGCATCCTGGATGTTGTGGAGCAGATCGAGTAGGAGACTCCAAAGCAAGATCAAATCATTGACCCCAGCAGCCCCAAGCAGCAGCAACCTGAGCAACAAATCGGAAGTGGGCGGTAGCTCCCAGCAAAATCAGATCAACATTTCCGATGAGTGACCACACGTCGAACCCTTCCATTTACCACTTTTACTAAATAATTTGAACTTCAAACTTTTGCAATTTTCACTTTATTTTCTTGCTTTTTATGGATGATCACTTTTCTTTGAATGGTTACGTGCTTTACATAATTCTCTTATTCGTATGATTCTCCTGCGCAAAATCGCCCCTCCGACGCTCATGTTAGTATGAATTTTGACGAAATAAAATTTAAGAAATAACTAGAACAGAATACACTTATCTGGATTGATTGGTTCACATTCGAACTAACCTGTACCAACACTGGCCCATCGAAGATTGAACCGACTAATAACATCCAATAGATTTACCGCATTTAGAAATAAAATTTCTTCAGATGCCTTACGTTCCAACTGTTGGCGATCTTCCGGCCATCATAATCCTCCAGATGATATGCGCCTCGCCCTACCACTCGAGTCACTTTATAAGGTCCTTCCCAGGTTGGCACGAGCTTCCCCACACTCCTATCCTTAGTGTTTTGAAATACTTTCCTCAACACCCAATCTCCTTCTCGAAAGGTTCAAAGCCTGAGTTTTTGATTGTATATTCTCTTGACCTGTGACCTCCTCTGCGCCATCATTATTAGGGCTCGATCCCTGCGTTCATCTATTAGTTCCAGGCTTTTTAATAACTTATCGTTGTTGCATATTTCATCACACAATTCAACCCGCAAGTTCCTCGCCCTTGTGTCAACAAGTATAACCGCCTCTTCTCCATATTCCAACGCAAAAGGAGTACTCCCAGTCGCAGCACGTGGGGTGGTTCGATATGACAAAGAACCCCTGGGAGCTCATCGACCCATCCTGTTTTGAGTGCATGCAATCGCTTCTTCATTGTAGCAATAACGGTTTTGTTAGATGACTCTGCTTGCCCATTAATTTAATCCCATATCGATCACAGAATTCTTGAACTCTTCTCCCGGTGAATTGCGTTCCATTATCAGTTTTGATCTTCTTTAGTACCCCAAATCGACACAATATGCTTGTCCAAAGGAACTTTATGACCTCCGGCTCCCGTACATTGCGAAAAGCCTCCACCTCAACCCACTTTGTGAAATAATCCGTTGCGACGAGCAGATAATCTTTTTGGCCCGTGCCCTTTAGAAGTTTCCCCACGATATCCATTCCTCATGCCATGAAGGGCCATACGGGCACGGTCGCGTGAAGTGGCTCTGTGTGTCTCTGTACCGTGACTTCGAACCTCTGACAGGCCTCGCAGCTTCTCACGTACTCTCTTGCATCTTTTTGCAAGGTCGGCTAATAGAACCCTGATGATATAACTTTATGAGCTAGAGTCCGAGCCCCTTGATGACTCCCACAGTCTCCTTCATGTACTTCCATCAGGATGGCAGGGATCGCACCATCCGAGATGCATTTTAGAAGTGGCCCTTCCAACGACCGTCTATATAATTCCCCGTTACGAATGACATACTTTGCAGCCACTCGTGCTAACCGGATTGCTTCTGTTCTTCCTTTTGGCAGGATTCCATCTTCAATATATTGTAGTATGGGGTCGATCCAAGTACCAACTGATTCTATCTCGTTCACCTCTTCGTGCCTATGGACTACCGATTCATCCACCCATGTTACGGGCACAGACTTATCCCGCCTTTCTTGTTGGGAAGAGGCTAAATTTGATAACGCATCGGCTTCTGCGTTCTCTTCACTGGGCACATGCCTTATCTCAAAGTCATCGAAGTCCGTGCTGATCACCCGAGCCATCTCATAATACCTCGACAATGGAGGTTCTTTTACTTGATATTGATTATCCACCTGAAGTACCACCAACATTGAGTCCCCTCGAACTTGCAGACGTTGAACACCCAATTCCTTCACCAATTGCATTCCTCTTATGAGAGCCTCATACTCAGCTTCATTATTTGTGACATCGAAGTTAAGACGGATTGCCCGCTTGAATTTCTCTCCCCGCGGACTCCGTGATTTTAGCCCAACGCCGTTTCCACTGTTATTACTAGAACCATCGACCTGAAGGATCCACGGTTCCTTCCCATTTTCTGCTGCTTCTATCTGTGCGACCTCTTTCTCGACTTCAACCTGAAAATTCGCAGAATATTCTGCCACGAAATCAGCTAAGGCTTGAGACTTTATCGTAGTTCTTGGTTCTGATAAGCTCATTATTTTACTCACTTATCTATATTATTTTCTACTATTTTATGTAGTTTTATTGAGTTTATATATATATTATGTGCATGAGTCTATATTAGGTGGTGTTATGCGCGTTTTGGT
>JAPKLW010000151.1:0-17876 GCA_026898455.1 Plectranthus barbatus | reverse complement strand
ATTTGCCGCTGTTATTATAATTAATCTGTTAGAAATAGCAGTGATCAGGTTCAAACTCAAAGCCGAAACCCCCGATTTCCACTACCCACTTGAGCAGTCTCCCCGATAGGCTTGGTTTGGAGAACACACTCCGGAGCGGGTACGACATCACTACTTTGATTGGGTGAGCTTCAAAATACGGTCTCAACTTTCGCGAGACCACTACTAAAGCTAGGGCCAATTTCTCCAATGCAGTATATCGCCCTTCTGCTGCGAGTAGGGGTTTACTCGCGTAATAAACAGGATATTGTCTTCCTTGATGTTCCTTCACCAAAATGGCTCCAAGGGCATGATCCGAGACCGATAAATACAATAACAGCGGCTCTCCTTGCTCAGCCTTGGAAAGTAGTGGAGGGTTCGACAAATATTCCTTAAGCTGCTCGAAAGCTTTCGTGCATTCATCTATCCACTCGAAATGCTTCCCTTTTCGTAAGACCCGGAAGGAACTATGCGTTCGATCGGAATATCTTGATATGAATCGGCTTAACGCCGCCAACCTTCCAGTTAACTTTTGCACCTCCTTTGGGCTTCGCGGATGTGTCAGATCTCTTATCGCCTTTATTTGTACAGGATCAGCTTCTATTCCTCGATTGGTCACCATATAACCTAAGAACTTTCCCGAGGCAACTCCAAATGTACACTTCGCAGGGTTTAACTTCATATTATACCATTTTGAGATATCGAAGGCTTGCGCCAAATCCTGGACGTGCTTACAAGCCTTACATGACTTCACCAGCATATCGTCAATATATACCTCCATAGTCTTACCAATGAGTGGTTCGAACATCTTATTCACCAACCACTGGTAGGTTGAACCTGCATTCTTAAGCCCGAAGGGCATTACCTTATAGTAGTAAATCCCCTTATTCATCATAAATGCGGTCTTTTCCTGGTCGTTCGGATGCATCATAATCTGATCATAACCCAAAAATGCATCCATAAAACTTAACAGTTCATGACCCGCGGTGGCATTTACAATGCTATCTATATGCGGCAAAGGGTACGGATCTTTCGGGTAAGCTTTATTCAAATCCGTATAATCCATGCAAACACGATTCTTCCCATTTTTCTTTTTCACTACTACGACATTAGCCAACCAAGTCGGGTACTTCACTTCCCTCACGGATCCAATTTCCAGTAGTTTTTGAATTTTTTCATTTATAGTATCATTCTTCTCCGAAGAGAACTTTTGCCTCCGCTGTTGTATGGGCCTTGCAGTTGGATGCACTTGGAGTTGATGGGTCATTACCCTCGGGTCTATACCGACCATATCTTTATGCGACCAGGCAAACACCGCACGTTCTTTGCTCAAGAAATCCACGAGCTCATCCTGGACTTCGGGATCAAGTTCACTCCCGATGTTTGTTTTCTTAGAGGGGTCGGAAGGATCAAGTTCTACCTCCAGCGAATCTCCCGTTTCTCCGACCGACGATCGTACTGGTCCTGATGGGACATGCTGCTGCAAACATATTGCCATAAAGCTCGCATAATAACACTCCTTAGAAACGTTTTGTTCCCCTTTAATGGTACATACTCCATCTGAGGTCGGGAATTTGACCAACTGATGATATGTAGAGGGGACCGCTCTGAGTTGGTGGAGCCATGGACGCCCCAAGAGCGCATTGTATGCACTGGGTGCGTCGATGATCATGAATGTTACATCGTATCGAGCTCCTCCACAGTAGGTGGGTAAGGTTACGGTTCCTACCATCATCTGCACACCTCTATTAAATCCAATCAGGGAGTTCGATTCCGCACTATTCTTTCATCCAGGACCTTCATCTCTTTCGTCGCATGCTGGAAAAGGATGTTTGCCAAACTTCCATTGTCCACAAGGATTCGCCTGATGAGGCAGTCCGACACCAGTAAAGAGATAACCTGCGCATCATCGTGCGGATGAGCGGACTCTGGAGCATCCCTATCCGTAAACTCGATAGACGTATGTATTGCAAGAGCATGCGCCATCCAGACTCCTCCGGGAACTTGCCTCCTTGCTCTCTTAGCCGCCGATCTGGTAGTCCCGCTGATTTTGGAACCCCCTGTAATGCAATATATAGTTCGAATGGGAGCCAGTTGCTTATCGGGTCGATTTACCTCGACCTGTGCTGGGGTAGGTTGCTTTTCTCGGGTCCAAGTCCTTTTTCCCTTGTCTGACAAGAATTTCGTTAATAGAACTTTTTTTAATAACTCGAAGACTTCCAACTGGAAAGCCCAACAATCTGCCGTAGTATGACCGTGATCGCTATGAAAGTCACAGAACTTCTTCGTATCTCTCATAGACGGATCGGTTTTCATTATCTGTGGCCATTTAACCTTGTCCGGCATCTGGCAAAGCACGCTCTGCACTAACTCCGCAGGCTCGATAGTGAGAGTATAATCTGGTACGTAGGTGGTCAAAGTGTTGATCTGGGATGGCCTGCTCCCAGACGGACGGCTATACGGATGTGGCCGTGCAGGTCGACGATCACGTTGTTCCTGTCGACGTTCCTCTCGTGCAACTACAGGTCGTCCCCCACCGCACCGTGTTCTGCGGTAGGGCTCATCCTCCTCCCATTTGATTAATGCCCACGCTCTGTTAAGTGCATCGTCCATAGTCTGGCAAGGGTAAATTGACAGTTCCCGGTATAGGTTGGAGTCAACATCTAAACCTTTGGTAAAGGCCCGCACCGCAGTGCTGTTTGGGCAACTCGGCACCGCCACCAATTCTCTATTTAACCTGGACAGGTACGCCCTTAGTGATTCCCCAGGCTTTTGGATTACGGCATACAGATCGTCCGGATGCTTATCCAACTTTCTGCTGCTCTAATACTGCCAAAGGAATAGTTGATGTAACTCGGCGAACGTTGAGATCGACCCTCTTGGTAAACTAATGAACATCTGTAGAGCAGGTCCGGTAAGACCTGATCCATAGCTTTTACACATGCATGCTTCGCGCCGCGCACTGGGAATCGCTAATGCAAAAATCTTTTATTTGTAGACCGCCACATGGTTCTTTGGGTCCGTGGTCCCATCATAGAGCGCAAAGCTCGGGGGAGTAAACCGGTCTGGGAGCTCGGCTTCTGCAATCTCTGGCGTAAAGGGAGATTTCGCATAACTTTCCCGTGGGATAATTCACTCAGGGGGCGGCAAGCTTGGTACCCTCGCGATCAACGACTCGAAATAGTTAAGATGTTGTTCAAACTGTCGTTCCAACTGTGTCAGTACCGATCCCCCTATGTGATTCAAGGTCGGTTGTCTTGGATTTGAGTTCGGTCCTCTCAATGTTCCTGGCGTTCGAAGGTTAGTCTCGTCTTCGAAAGTTTGATTGAACTCATCCCGGAGATCATGGGTCGTCATCGCCCGGGCTCTACTTGTGCTCCCAGGCTCTTCCACCATTGGTTGGGTTGCCAGCTGATGCAATCGCTGGTTATCTTGCTCAAGAGCCTGACATTTCTGGGTCACGGCCTCCACTTGGGCCCCCAATTTTTCCATTACACCTTGGGCCGCCTGGACCTGACTTATCGACTGGGATACGTACGGGTCTTGCATCAATGAGGGCGGCGGAGGAGGGAAGGACAGCTCGTTGAGTGGTGTTACGTTGAAGGCACGCCTCATGTCATCCAATGATCCACGAGATTGATCCGTCCCGCGTCTGATTGTCGTTGAGCGTCCTCGACCCACTCCTCCTTGCAAGCCTCGACCGTGAATTAATCCTCTGCGTGTTTCGGAGGATGTGATACTTTCAGTTGGAAGCGTAGTTCCATCAGTGGCTAACTCGTTGTTCCCGCCTTCTACCATTTCCTGCAGCAAGTATTAGTATAGCCTTGTTCTTGGGCCCCACGGTGGGCCCCAAATTGTTGTAGGTGTTTTTGTGTCGGATCAGGAGCCCAAGCACAATTTATTTTATAAATATAATTCGAGTGAACATAAACGACAGGCAAGATTTCGATTTCTAGAAAAGTTAAATAAATAGAGAAATAGGATCAAACTTAATGAATACGAAATATGAACAAGGAAAGCTTCGGAGGAATCGAACTGTGCCGAGCTGTAACTTTCGTAGTTTTCATGATTATGCTTTTCCACCGGTGTTTTTCCTTTTTTTCCTATCGTCCCCAAAATGTGTATTTCCTGAAATATATATATATCCAATTCCATATAACGCCCCCCTCCTTTAATTCCGCAATCCTCGCCGATCTTTATTGTTGAATTCATGCCGCTATCAATGTCCAAAAGATTCGTTTTCCTCAAGTAAATTTGCCTTCACTCCTGGTCAACGCTTCGAACTCTCTTTCAGCTCGAACTATATTTTTTGAACTCTTCTTCGACCCATTCTGACGGGCCCCTGTGCCCAGGAGTCAAGCCCACATTCTCTGGACCAACACATTGGGCCTTCATTCTTTTGATTTTATCATCGACCTCAACATTTTCAGAATGTGAACACATACTCTTTTGCTGTAATCATCAATGATGGACAGGAAATATCTTCCTACACCGAGAGTTTCTGTGCTCGATGGTCCCCACAAATTAGTAGGTATGTAGTCTAAAGGTTGGCTGCTTCTCATTTATCTTGGTTTAAATGGCAACTTCTTGTTTTTAGCTATGATGCACTCCTCACAACTGCTAAGATCATGTTCAGATTCATAGGAGATTAACCCTTGTTTCTTTAGTTCAACCAAGCCCCTGTGACTAATATGTCCAGTCCTTAGATGCCAAAGCTTGCAATCCACAGCCTTGACAACACCAGATTCTCCATAGATTGTCTCTGCAAACAGGTAGTATATGTTATTCAATCTTTTTCCTTTCAGAACCTCAACACCTTCTTTACAGACCACAATAGTGCCTCCATCTCCAATAAACTTGAAGCCTCTTGCTTCAAGTGTACCCAGGAATATAAGATTCCTCTGAATTTGAGGAATATATCTCACTTCTGAAAGGGTTTTGACTTCTCCCTTATGATTCTGAATTCTAATTGATTCAACACCTTCAATCTCGCAAATGTGATTGTTACCAAGCATCATAGTGCCCATATCCTTCAAAGTTAGGTCCACAAACCATTCCTTCCTTGGGCAGATATGGAAGGAACATCCTGAATCAAGAATCCAAGATTCATCTCCAACAGCTTCCATTATATTGAGAATCTCATCTGTTGCATCTTCTGTTGATCTCACAAGATTGGAGCCTCTTTGTTGATAGAGGTTCTTTTGTTTCAACACACTGCAATCCTTGATTAGGTGGCCTGGTTTCTTACAATAGTGACACACCCTAGACTCCTGAAAGTTTCCAAGAGGTTTAGCTTCCTGCTGTTGTGAAGCTCCATTAGGCTTCTTTTCAAAGTAAGGAGGCTTGTAGTCCTTCCCTTGGTTGGAATTGAAACTGTCTTGGTTTCCTCCCTTATTGTATGTCTGATACTTTTTTTGGAAACTACCTTTCTGACCATTCTTGAAGTACAACCCCATTCCACTCTGATCATTTCTAATAACCAATGAGAACTTCTCCATTTCTTTCTATTTGATGGCTGATAGTATATCCTCTAACGATATTCCCTCTGATCTGCCATTCACCATAGCATCCTTCACACTTGAGTAGGATTTTGGCAATGCATTTAGGAGGTGTATTGTCTTATCTTCATCCTCGATCTCTACCCCAATGCCTTCAAGCTCATCCATAGCCTTGTGGAAGTCATCTAATTGATCTAGCAGGTTTCTTTCTTCATTAAACTTGAAACCATATACTCGCTCCTTCATGTAAATTATGTTGGCTATTGATTTAGCCATGTATAGTTTATGTAACTTCTTCCATATATCTGCAGCAGTCTTCTCCTTGGAGACTTCGCGCAGCACCTTTTCATCCAAACTGAGGAGTAGGGTGCTCATGGCATTATCCATTAGCTTGGCCTTCTTTTCAGCTGTCTCTCCAACAAAGGCCTTGTCAGAGTCGGGCTGAAGGGCATCCACCAGTCCCTCTTTAGTGAGTATAGCTCGAATCTTTATTTTCCATAATCCGAAGTCATTCTTCCCAGAAAATTTATCGATTTCAAATCGACTTGAAGCCATAACCTTCATACACAGATAATCCCCTTTCTTCACAGACAATTCACTAACCCAAGATTTCAAGGAAAAAATACAATACAGGATCAGAGAGTTCCAGTCACGCAGATTCCACACGATTCACAATCAAATGAGCAGCAGTTCTAAACTTCCCAAACCAGAATACAGGAATCCCTGAAAATCCAAGAATAATACTATTCAATGTCTTATTAATCACAGACAAAACGTAGATACTCACATAAACAAATTTCTTCAAAGAACCTTATTGCCGCTCACACGAACTCTGTCAAATATTTCCTCAGTCTCAGAATTCGATCATCGTCACCTTGTTTCCCACAGACGGCGCTACTTGTTGGGACCTTTAACTCTGATATTAGTATGATATTGTCCGCTTTGGACATCACAAGCCCTCACGGTTTTGTTTTTGGGCACCTTCCCAAAAGGCCTCATACTAATGGGAGTTATGTGAACTCTTATATACAAGGGCCTCTTTCCTTGTTTCTCCAATGTGGGACTTTGGGTTTGACATACCCAACAACAAATATCAATGCACGAGCATTGAGGATGGATAAGGAGGGGATTATACCAATGCCACGAGCATTGAGGATGGACAAGGCGGAGGGGGGAGATAAAAACCCTCGTGTTTGATATGATAAGGAAGGATAAGGTGGAGGGGGGAGGTAAACCCTCATGTATGATATGATTTGATTGATTGATCGTAAATGGCACATAAATTGAGTGGATGCATCCATTTGAGAAAAATTGTTTTGTGCATGCATAAGTTTATTTCAATAAAATCATTATGCTATACATGTGTGTAATACTGTGAATTCATCATATGTTTATGCATTGTTTTCGGGACACCTTGTCCACTGGGCGTAACTTTACGCTTATAGCCCCTGTAAGTGTCTTTCCCTTCGTGTAGGTGACAGGTGATGAGGTGTGGCAGCGGCGTTGTGGCAAGGGGGAATAGTTGTGGATTTGAATGTAAATCCTTGTTCAAAATGTAAGTCATACTAGAACCAGATCTATGTTTATCATTTCAAATTATGATCAATGACATGATTTGTGAAAACTCCTTTGTATTGTGCTTTATGAGCTTGAACTGTTTAATTTATTTCCATCTTTCATTTTTGCGAAGTCCATGGATCCCTAATTGAGTTAAATATATTATAGCATGCAGTACTTGAAATTCTTGTTATTATTCCGGTATATGAGCTACGGGCTATATCTTCATACATAGACCCAATTTTGTTTCTTTCATTCTGAACTCGTGTTTGTTTCTGAGTTGTACTTGGCGTAAGACCCGCGTGGAGGTCATCATTTGAAATTACTTGGCATTTCTTTTTGACCATGCGAATGTCTTTTTATTCTCCACGTTGTTGATGAACATTTTAATTGCTTCCATACTGCTTGAAATGGGTTAGGTTAGAGTTCTATTTATTTCAAATTCATTGAAGTACTCTCAGTCTTATTTCAACCCTTTTTTTTAAATATGAAATTGTTTCCTATTGAACCAATTGCTTCCGCTACAATTCATCTATCATTCTTATTGGAAACCTAAAATATTTCGACTTTCTTCCAAGTCCTTGTTCTTTTTAATCAAACGGTTTCCGCTATTCTCATTTATCATTCAAGGTTGAATTTGTATTATTTCTAAACCATTGTTGTTTCAATTATTGTCAAATTATTTTTAAATCATTAAAACCCTTAGCATGCATTGTCAGCACGTGGGTCTGTCGTGTAGTCCCAGTTTGGGGGCGCGACAGGTTAACCCGCAGCTCGATAGGGCTGGCCCGATTGACAACTCTATCTATAAGTATAAAGCAAAAGAAAATAAAATATGAAAAATGAGATTTGAGTAGGTTAGGTTTTAACATATTTTACATTTGATCAGGAAAAAAAATGGCAACAATGGCGGTGGACGCCCGGCACAATCGAGTTCTTCCCCATACAATTTGAGATCGATAAGTTAATGATTTTATACTGCCTGTTTTGAAAGCCAACATTCATCGGTTGTTGTTGGAGCATAACTAAAATCTGAGACTAATAAACATATGTTCAATTTGAAATTTTTTCAACTACTCTACTAAAATCCGCTAATGCTGTCTAAGATAGTGGAGGTCTGTAGGATTAGCAATATGTATTTCATTGATTTCCTGAAATTAAGCCCTAAACCAAATGAAAGACTGAAAATATAAAATAGTATGTATTTACTAATAATATGCTTGAATAATTGAATTTAAAAGTTGGGCATTAGTTAATCAATCATAATTGTTGGAAGTTTTGTTTTACTAACCACGCAACAATCGGGCTCTTCCCCCTTTTAGTTTGAGACCAAATAATTCAAGATTTTCTTATTGTAGATTATTCTTTGAAATCTTCTAGCTTACTCTCGTCTTGATTACAACTATTGAAATCAAATTGTGTAATTGATCAATTCAATTTGTTGAAATTTGAGATAGGTAGTGTATCGGTTATGAGCCATAGTAGAGAAATAGAGAACAAAAGGAATTGTGTTTTTCTTTCCTTGATTGATTCAATATTACAATGTATGCTCCCTTTTATAGAGATACAAGAAGGTAAATAAAGAAAGAATAAATCACCCTATTCTATGATTTGTGATTGATTATTTCCTCTTGTAATTGTGATTTGTATCTTGAATTGATCTGATTTGCTTTCCTTTCCAACACTCCCCCTCAAGTTATGTGACGGAGTTCCCGACACCTAACTTGCTCAAAACCTCGCACAAGCTTTTTGAATCAACTGCTTTGGTGAGTATGTCCGCTAACTGATTTCTCGATGGAACGTATGGCAGTGCAACAATACCTTGCTCAATCTTCTCTTTGATGAAGTGTCTATCCACTTCAACATGTTTAGTTCTGTCATGTTGAACCGGGTTTTCAGAAATACTAATGGTTGCTTTATTATCACAGAGTAATCTGCAAGTTTTCCCCGAAAAAAGACCCAGTTCGGTCATGAGTTTTCTTAGCCACAAGACTTCAGTTAGACCACTTTTGATTCCTCGAAACTCTGCTTCTGCACTGGAAAGAGCTACAACCTTTTGTTTCTTGCTTCTCCAAGAGACGAGATTTTCTCCTACCATGACAAAGTATCCTGCTGTAGATTTTCTATCATTTGGATTCCCAGCCCAATCTGCGTCTGTGTAGGCCTGAATCTCTAATTCCTCTGTTTTCCTGAATACAATGCCATAATCAAAGGTTCCCTTTAGATATCTGACGATTCGAAGGACGGCATTCATATGTTCCAATTGTGGTTGGTGCATGAACTGGCTAACCACACTAACTGCATAGGCAATATCCGGTCTGGTGTGAGAAAGATAGATGAGCTTCCCCACTAGTCGTTGATATCTCCCCCTGTCTACCTCTTCTCCTCCCTCTTAGATTTGTAGACCATGATTGACCATAATTGGGGTACTTGCTGGCTTACAGTCCACCATCCCAGTTTCCACGAGCAGATCTAGAGTATACTTCTTCTGATTGATGAAGATACCGCCTTTTGACCGTAGCACTTCAATTCCCAGGAAATATTTGAGATTTCCCAAGTTCTTCATTTCGAACTCTTTGAACAAGTTCTTCTTCAACTCTTCAATCTCTTCTATGTCATCCCCTGTCAGAATCATGTTATCAACATAAACGATAAGACAAGTCAGATATTTTCCTCGCCTTTTTATAAACAAGGTGTGATCTGAGTTGCTTTGGAGGTATCCCAGTCTTTTCATTACCATGGTAGACCTCCCAAACCACGCTCTCGGTGACTGTTTCAACCCATAGAGAGTCCTTCTTAGTCTACATACCTCTCTCTGTTTGAATCCTTGACCATATCCGGGAGGGGGTTCTATGTAAACTTCTTCTTTTAACTCACCATGAAGGAATGCATTAGTCACGTCGAATTGATGCAATGGCCAATCTTTGTTGACCGCAACAGCTAGTAAAACACGAACAGTATTCAGTTTTGCAACTGGAGAAAAAGTTTTGGCATAATTGATGTCGTAAGTCTGGGTGTATCCCTTGGCGACAAGGCGAGCTTTGTATCTTTCGATTGAGCCATCTGGTCTTCTTTTGATAGTGAAGACCCATCTACACCCAATAGGTTCCTTCCCAACAGGGAGTTGACATTTTTCGTATGTGTTATTTCTAGCCAATGCTCCCATCTCTTTATCCATTGCTTGCTTCCAATTCTGACTTTGAAGAGCCTCTCTTTCTGAGTGTGGAATCTCTTCTTCATATAAGGCCTTTTCGAACTTCTTTGCGCTGTCAGACATTGTTAAGAAAGCTAAGGATCCAATGGAATAAAGGGAATTTCCATACCTTTCAGGAGAGTATCGTCGGGGAGGTATGCCTCTGTTGACTCTAGGGGGCAGCACATAGCTTTGAGAGATAGGTTCGGCAGGTTCGACAGGTTCAGGATCAGTTTGGGAAGAAGATACCGGAGAGGAGACCATTGCAGGCGGCACTGATAGAGAGTTGTCTTGATTTTCTGTTTCTGAATTTAGCTCATGCACACAGGCTTCTGAGTTGTTAGCAAGCTGAGGATCATCTTCTGAGAAGTCTCGATCAAGAAGCCAACGTAGAGAGTCACCCCTTTTTGGACTATCTATACTACTCTCCCCCTGACTGCTAGGTTGGCTGAAGAAGAATTCGGTTTCAAGGAAGGTACAATGGATGGTTGTGACAATCTTGGATGTTTTTGGATTATAACACTGGTAACCCTTTTGGTTTATCCCGTATCCAACGAAAATGCATTTTTCAGCACAAGGAGACAGTTTGGATCTTTCATGTTTGGGTATGTGAATAAATACAGAACAACCAAAAATTTTTGGTGGAAGAGTTAAAGGTGGTGGTATGGAGGTGGAGTTGGCAAGTATATCGAGAGGTGTTTTAAGGCTAATGATTTTTGTGGGAAGACGGTTTATGAGGTAGACTGAGGTGGCAACAGCTTCAGGCCAAAAGGATAGAGGTACTTGGGACTCGATCATCATTGCACGAGTCATTTCGACAATAATACGATTCTTTCTTTCGGCAACTCCGTTTTGTTCTGGAGATAGGGACAGGAGGTTTGATGAATTATTCCCTTTTGTAAGCAGAAGGTTTTCAAGGTTTGGTTGACAAATTCCCCTCCCATTATCAGTTCTTAGGGTTTTAATTGAGGTATGAAATTGTGTGCGGACCATGTTATAGAAATGGATGAATTTTTCTAGTACATGAGATTTGTGTTCTAAAAAATAAACCCACGTTGTTCTTGTGCAATCATCAACAAATATTAGAAAATATCTGTATTTATGACTATTTGTTATAGGTGAAGGACCCCACACATCCGCATGTATAAGAGAACACACATAATCAACCCGAGTATTATTAGAACGAAAGGACTGTCTATGGCTTTTAGCCAAAACACAAGTTTCACAGTTTTGAACATTAAATTTAGCAAGTTTTGGAAAAAGAGTATTAAGATAACCAGAAGATGGGTGACCTAACCGTCTATGCCATAACCATACTTCTCGTTCAGATGATCCTTGTGCTAACAATACAGTGCCTCGGGGAGCTATTTCATCAAAGTAGTACAAGACTTTCCGCTCAGTGCCACGTCCAATAATCTCCTTCGTCTTAATATCCTGTAAGAGACAAAAATGAGGGTGAAGGAGTAAGGTACAGTTTAATTCTTTGGTAAGAAGACTGATGGACAATAATTTATTGGATAAGCTTGGAACATAGAGACAATTGGAAAGGTGAATTTTTGGGGTAATTTGTATAGTTCCGGCTCCCCTAACATGTGCAATATTTCCATTGGCAGTCTGAATATGTGTGAGTGAGGGTTTAGAGTTTGACACGAAATCATTTTTTTCAAAAGTCATCGTGTCTGTAGCACCACAGTCAAAAATCCAATGTCTATTTTTATAATTAGGAGTAGGGGGGTCAATTTTGGAATTTAACAAAACACAGGACTAGAATGTAATTTTGGCACAGGGGCGATTTTGGTATTTTCAGGATTTGGGGGACTAAATTGAAAATGGGGTTGGTATATAAATAGGTTAGGGTTAGGGTTGGGATCGATTTTGCAATCGATCCCGTTACCTCTCGTCACCGGCGCCGCCCCACCGGTTCGTCCATGCTCCGGCATCTCCTCTCCGTCGACCTCGACCTCCCCTCTGTTCGGCGCCCAGGTAAACCCTCCAAATCCCGTTCCGCTTTCGCGTTCGTCTTCCTGAACGGCGGCCTTTCCCTTCCCCGTCGTCGGCGTGTTCTTCTTGGTATTATCCCACCAGTCGGGGTAGCCAACAAGCTCGAAACACATTTCTCTCGTGTGTTTTTTCTTTCCGCAGTGAGAGCACACAAGGTGTGATTTGTCGATCTTTGGCCGTGAGTGAGGAGGACCGGTGCGGGCTTGGTGTGGCCGACTCGACGGTTGACTGGGTCGGAGGGCGAATCCGGCGCCAATGGTGCCATTCTCTGTTTCTGTTGCCGCCGTGGATTGGAGAATTCCCGATCGTACGGCATCGCTGCGAACCCGACTGAACGCGGCTTCGGCTGTTGGGGCAGCGACCTCCTTTAGAATTTCCTTCCGAATTGGGTCGAATTTCTGATCCAAACCGGAGAGGAATTGAAACAATCTCATTTGGCTCTTGGTTCGTTGATGGTGAATGCTGCATTTTTCGCAATATTCCCCTGAGATATGGTCCCTTCGATCGATGTTCATCCAGCATGTTTGGAGATTATTCCAATAATCTTCCAATTTCATTCCTCCTTGACTAATTTTATTTGCCCTTATCTCCAGGTCATAGAGGATGAACGGGTCGGAACCGCTTCCATACGTGGTTGCTAGTGCACTCCAAATTGCCTTTGCACTCTGGTAATGAACAAAGTTGGAAGTTAATTGACTCTCCATGTTTTGTAAGAGCCAAGAACAGACGATGAGATCCATTTGTTCCCATTGAGGGAACTTCGAGTCTTTCTCTTGCGGTGGTTCTGGATTGCCTGTGATATGTGGGAGACAACCTCTGCCTCCGATGGTCATCTTCATGAGCCGTGACCATACGGCATAATTATTTCCATCTAGTTTTTCGCCTAGATGAATGTTTTCTGGGATTTTGAACGATTGACTGGTTTCTGTCATTTTACTGCAGGCTATGGAGAATTGTAAATCTGCTTTGATCTAAGTAAATGGTACGGGAAAGGTATAGAACGATGATGAAACTATTTCTGAGTTCTTGGTTTGAAAAAAAAATGGTTTATGGATCTCAAGAGCCAGGATTAAACTCCTGCTCTGATACCATGTTGAAATTTGAGATAGGTAGTGTATCGATTATGAGCCATAGTAGAGAAATAGAGAACAAAAGGAATTGTGTTTTTCTTTTCTTGATTGATTCAATATTACAATGTATGCTCCCTTTTATAGAGATACAAGAAGGTAAATAAAGAAAGAATAAATCACCCTATTCTATGATTTGTGATTGATTATTTCCTCTTGTAATTGTGATTTGTATCTTGAATTGATCTTATTTGCTTTCCTTTCCAACACAATTTAATATGCGAATTAACAGTAGTTAGAAGTAAAAACATCGATCGGCTCATAATAATGAAAAAGATTTATATAAATTTATAGAATAAAATTAATATTTTGAAACGATGACAATATGGCATACGAATTAAGAACAAGAAAGTAAATAACATAGGATTTATGTGGTTCGGCAATGTGCCTACGTCCATGGCGGAGCAATCGATTTTATTATCTCAGTATATCAAATACATCAATACATCATGTATTTATATTAAAACCCTATAAGGTATAAAATTCCTTAAATACCCTGTACCGTACCACAGGGGGTCCGCCCCCGCACCCCCAGACCTAACTAATCGACCCGCCCCAAAGGGCCAGAAGCCTGCTACCTCCTTCCTTTGTTAACATGTGAGCCATATCAACAATTAATATTAATATTATTATATAATTCAAAGATTTTATGACTTTTGCTTCAATCTCAACCCCTTCTTATTGACGATTTGTGGATAAAAAAAGTTTTCTTATAAAAATATATCCATCAGCCACCAACGTCGCCAAATCCATAGCTGCCATTCCTCTCAAAGCAGTCTAACATGTCAATATAAATTACATTAAATTGAGAAAAAATATATTTAATAAATGTAATAGATATGAATTAGAAATTTCTATAAATATAGAATACGTCTGAAATTATTATTATTAACTACGTTCTCAATAAAAAAAAATATTATAAGTAAAAAGTATATAAGGTCTAACAATAAATAATACTTCATACAACAAGAATATTTTAAACTTTAGGCCTCCCATATTATATGCATCAAATAATTTAAGAAAATAAAATCAATATCATTGCCAAGCATTTTAGCAAAACTAACTTGCCAACTTTCTAGATTATTTCCATTTCAAAAGTTGTTGAATTCAAATCAATGATTTCGTTATAGCAAAATTAACACTGATAAATCAAAAATTTTAATAATTTAATTCAGTTCAATTGGCCAATCAACAGCTCACAGTTAAAAGTTTATTGATATGCTTTTTTCAAAAATAAATAAAATCATCAATTAAGTGTATGAGGCTTTGTGGTAAAAGATGTTTTCCTTCCACCCTCAACCTCTATTCCTAGATCCATAATTCACACCTTATTTATGCTAAAATCAGAAAAATAGTGGAAGGAAGAATAGAAAAATATGTAGAGCGAGGTGAGACATTGAGAGATGAAAACTATGAAGTAGTATTATTAGATCCAATAGTAAGAGTTGGAGTTGGAAAAAGCAGATGATGAATGATCAACATGCCAAGGGGTAGTAGACCTGAAATTCTGCAGCCTCACGGGGTTTGATCCACGTAAAGAATCCCGGTGTAATGCACTTCTTCAGTTTGTCGTAATCGTCGGCCGCCGGCGCCGCCAAATCCATGGCCGCCATTCCTCTCACATGCGCCAGGCTTTCTTCAAACGGAGATAGATAAAGAAAACCAGTGGCACCGGTCTCCACCCCAAACACTCTCACAGTGCCCTCTTTCACATCATATTCAAACACACTCCCATTCACGCACCGCCCCACAATCTTCCCCTTCCTCCAACTATACCCCAAACAGAATTCCACTTGCAGTTTGCTCAGTCTTCCCTGCCCAGCTTCTACACTCCATTGATCGATCCATTCTTCATTCACGTACGCAAGAACAGTGATCTTATCTAACGAATCATTCTTTCTCTTCCGACACTGCAACGCACCAATACACCCGCGCACATCCACAAATTTCAACGCACCCTTTTCCCCCCGCGTCGCCGGATATACTATGGTCTCGAACGACATCTTCTTCGAGTCAAAACGCAACAAACCCATGTCGTTTAGTTCGTTCAGCACAACCCAATGCGGGTTTCCACTCACATCTACCACATGCGCTGCTGACAACGGTTGGAAAACCAGCCCCGCATCCACCGTTTCCCACTTATCTGATTTCGATGAATATACCTCAACATACACATTCATTTTCTTTCCCTTCATGCTGTGTATCCTCACCACCTTATGATCGTTGCCCTCCTCATTGCACCCAAATCCCACTGACGAAAGTTCTGCAGTATCAAGGTGCCCTTTTGTGGGATCAGGAAGAACTTTCCACAATCTTGTCGCAGGATTCCATAGAATAATTGTGTCGGTGGTTAGAGGCCGAGCCAAGCAAATTAAACCCCTACAAATCTCCAAGACAAAGTCGTACTTGCTTTGATCATCCATGTCGGCCTTCTTCTTGTGGGGAATGAGGCCTAATTTACTGCAATCTAGGATTCGTGAATTCACAAACCAGGTTTTGGGGGCTTCAGAAAAGCGATTGTAGTGAATCTTGATGAATTCCTGATTGGTGACCAGACTTTTCCATTGCTTGCACACACTCTTGAAGCGTACAAGTGAATTCACCGGCAATCGTGAGAGGATGGACATTATGATTTTTCGAGGTAGAACATATGATGTGGCTACAATTGATGTAGTAGGAAGTGGGGAAGAAGGTGACGGTTTCGATTTCTCGGCGTCCGCAGCTTCTTTTTTTCGGCGGTTTCGATTTTTCTTGGGAGCCATTTTCTCGTTTCTGTTTCCGCAAATTGTGGAGAATTTTTGAAAGGGTTGATATAGTAGTAGGAAGTAGGAAGTAGGGAAGAAGACGACCGTTGCAGAGCAGAGCGGGAAGCCAAGGCTTTCGAAATTAACCGACTAACTACTTTTTACTTCTTTCTGTAATACCATATATTCTCTAATATAATCAAAATATTATCATAAAAAAATATATATTATTAAAATATTATCATAAATAAATATGTAATTAAAATATAACTAAGATTTTAATAATAAAATATTATTTGAACCAAATAATTCCTCCATATTAAATTTTAGCTTGTGTAAATATCTTAGATTTTAAATTTTCTGTTGCACTTTCATTAAGAGAGTATGTATTTATAGTTTCTCAATATTAATAAAAAAAATAATAATAAATATTTAAAAACAAACTTAAAATTAATGTAAATAGAAGCACTAAACACATATATATTTTAAAATAACCTGAAAATAAAATGAAATAAAGAATTAAATTTAAATAAAAAATTTACATTTAATGCAAATATAAAGTTGAGGTGTTCTGATAAATAAAAATCTGAAAAACAAATTTGAAAAAGATGTAAATTTTGATTTTTAAAATAAACTTGAATATTAAAACTTAAACTTTGTTTAGAAAAAATAAACTGAAATTAATGAGATATAGTAAGCAAACATACCCAAAAAAAAGGTGAATTCGAGATTCAGAGATATAACAGGGGGCATTAAGTTTTAATTTTCTTCTTTTTATTTACATTTTTTTTTTTAAATTATTACCCCCATTTACTTTGATTTTAAATATTTATTATTTATATTTTTTGTTTTGAGAAGTATGAATATATATTCTTAATGAGTGTATGATAAACAAAAATTTAAAACCTAAATTGCTTAAACTAGATAATTTTAATAGTCCACGGCCTAAATAATAAATAATTATGAAGAGTTTAATATACTCTGATTAAAATAGTCAAGAAATCAATTTGATCTTTATTCCAAAAATATATATTGAATTTTCTCAAAAAAAAAAAATATATATATTGAACAATTCACACACGTGGACACCGTCGCACACGCTCGCGCGCAGTGCCAACGCACAATCTACAATAGAATAAAATAAATCAAAATATTAACTGAAAACAATTTTGATCAATAAATACTTTTAAAAACTGGCCCCGATATATATAGAGCAATAAAGAAGTTGAAATAAGAAGTGAGTTTTAAAACTTTTTAACAGAGGCGGTGGCATGATCGGCACCATTTAGTTGGAGACCGAAAAGTTAAAAAAACAAATTACTATGCTTATTCAGAAATCCAACATTTATCAGCTGCTATTTCATGAGTATAATTGAAAATGAAATTGAAACTAATACCTTTTCAACTTGAATTCTCATAACTGCCAATTAGTTCATTAAGAATTAGCTGATAATTACACACCTGTAATACCCCGTGTATTAATTTGATTTTTGTACGAAATACTCGAAACTAATAAAGTATTTTGATTCCAAAGTTGGCGTGTTTATTTTGATGATTGGATGTAGAGAATTTAAACCATACAATGGAGTTGGATCACATTGTATAAGATTGGAAATCTAATGTAGTAATGAGCTTGATATTGCATAATATTGAAGAAAATGTCAAGAATTGGTGGAAGTATTATGTATTGGAGATTGGATTTTGGATATATATGCATGAGAATTTGGAGTTTTATGAG
>JAPKLW010000150.1:832296-875071 GCA_026898455.1 Plectranthus barbatus | reverse complement strand
GCTCATGAACTGATCCTGGCATGTCTTCCAGAGTCATTGATGGAGGAAGCACTCCAGTTCAACAATGCCAAGGGAGTATGGGATTATCTTGACAGTCTAGGTCAAGAAACTGATCAAATGAAACGCAACAAATTGCAGGTTGCGGTGGATAAGTATGAGTCCTTCCAGATGCTGCCTGGAGAAACCATCAAGGAGATGGAGGCGAGATTCAACGCCATCGTCAGCGAGCTAAAGTCCCTGGACAGGAAGTATTCAAATGAAGATCTTAATGCCAAGATCCTGTCCAAGATGCCCAAGGAGGACTGGTTCGTGAAGACCACAGCTCTGAAGGAGAAGGACCTGTCCAAGATGACTCCCAAGGAGTTATTTGCTCAGTTGCAGGCACACGAGTGGGACATCCAGATGGTGAACAAGAATGAGGCCATCCGGAACATCGGATCCCCCAGCATCAAAGCTCAAGACGAAGCTTATTTCGTCAAGAAGGACTTCAAGTGGAAGCACAAGAAGCCCCTCCATGCTGACAGATCTGCTGCCCAGCACAACCAGCCGAAAGAGATCCCAGTCACATCGGGATCTAACTCAAAAGACGGCGAGAGCTCTATCGCAGATCTTGAGCAACAGATGAAACGACTGGCTTCCCTTCTGGAGAAAGCCAAGTCAAAGCAGGGAGTATGTCTGAGCTCAACTAACGGAAAATTCGTCAAGAGAGCTCCCCGTGCTTGCTACCAGTGCCAATCCCCTGATCATTTAAAGTTTGAATGTCCACAGGTGGACAAAAATGAGCTGGAAAGGCTAAAGAAGCTCTTTGAAGAGCGCGCCTCCAAGGCTATGCTGACCAGGACTGAGGTGCCTGACATACCCGACCATGATGATGGGGAGTATGCGTCAGACGAGGAGTCAGAAGAGGAAGCTCTACTGGCACTTATGGCAGCTTTTGGGGAGGAGTCAGCTGAAGGAAGTGCTGACAGTGAAGAGGCACTTGCAGCTGATGATCAGGTACAATCATCAGCTTCCCCAATGCATATCATGCCTTCTATCAGTTTAGACGATTCTGAGTCGCATTGCTCCGACTCAGAAGCTGTCACCATAGACATTCTTCAAAAAGAATTTTTAAAATTTTATGAAATAAAGAATATCTTGGCTGGTGAAAATGCTTCGCTGAAAGATCAAATTTCTGTTTTGACCAAGGAGATTGAAAAATCGAGGTCAGTCAGTGAAGAGCTAGCCACTTTGAAAAAGAATCACTTTGAGTTGCTCCAAGATTTTCAAATTACAAAAACTGAGCGAGATAACTTTCACGATCTCGTTCTGGAGCAAGAAAATAGAATAAATTTTTTGAATAAAGGCTCAAAGGATTTGGAAAAGGCTCTATCTCATTGGAGAAAGCCTTCTGATAAGTCTGGGTTGGGATTTACAAAAGATTTGAGCATAAATCAGCCCGAACGAATCAGTACTGGTAAGGGTAAGGGCAAACTGGTAAATGCATCAGCACCAGCTGGTAATACCAGTCAGTCCCGTGTGGCTGATCAGCATAGGAACCATAAGTTCAGATACATAGGTGAGTCATCAAGACAAAATCCTCAACTGGAAAGATCCTCTGCTGACAGGACGCCAGCATACCCGAAGACGCAGACTAAGCCAAATTATTCTAAGGCAAGGAAGTCAGCGTCAGCTGCCAGTGGAATCCGAGAGCCAGCACCAGCTGTTCAGAGATTCCACGCCCAACCTTACAAGTATGCCAGTTGCCAGCATGCTTACAAGGGATCCAAATCTCAGCGGAATACTGAGAGAAGGATATTTCCCGATAGGAGGAACACCTATCGGAGGCCTGAGCCCAATCAAAATCTTTTCTCAAGGGCTGGGAAGGCTAATCATAGTGGTCTACAAATCCAGAGACCACCAAGGCAACACATGCGGTCGGAAAGAAATTTCCGACATCCTCAGAGGAAGAATACTTCCAGAGGAACCGCACACATAGCCACACCTTCCAAAAACAAATCCATGCATTATTTTAAAAGGAAGGGAAAGACCACAAGTGATGTCAGCAAGGCTAACACCGAGCTGAAGATTACTCAAGTCTGGATTCCAAAAGGAATGATCCAGAGATCTAACCCTGCAGGACCCGCTGATGATCGGGGACCTAAATAATTTCATTTTCTTGCAGGAACAGGATCATGCAACACAGCTTCAGAGATCGAGCGAGTGGATCATAGATAGTGGTTGCTCGGCTCATATGACTGGTGAGGAGTTCTTATTTTCTGAGCTCACCAAGGTCAGAGGACCTCCAGTTATTTTTGGTGATAACTCCAAGGGCAGAGTTATTAGCAAGGGCTGCATCGAGAAGGATGATGTCAGAATTGTGAATGTATCCCTTGTCACCAATCTGAAGCACAACCTCCTGAGCATCAGTCAGCTGTGCGACAATGGTTATACCATTGTGTTTGACAAATCAGGGTGCCAGATCAAGAATGAAGAGTCTGGCGAGACCAAGCTGAAAGGTGTCAGGAAAGGAGGTCTCTATGTTGTTGACTGGCAAAGCGGGAAGACTGATACATGCTTTGTAGCCACCAGTTCCATGGAAACTAACTGGCTGTGGCACAAAAGGTTAAGTCATCTAAATTTCAAAACTATTAATTATCTAACCAAGCATGATCTTGTAGATGGTCTTCCCAAGGGCGGGTTCAAGAAGGAAGGAATTTGCAAAGCTTGCCAGCAAGGCAAACAAACTAGGAAGTCCTTCAAGAACCAGTCACCAGTCTGCCCCAGTACCAGTCAGGTACTCGAGTTGTTACACATGGACCTGTTTGGACCAGTAACACCGCAAACCATTGGAGGAAGACGATACTCACTGGTGGTAGTCGATGACTACTCGCGCTATACCTGGGTAAAGCTTCTCAGAACCAAGGATGAGGTGAAGATCATTCTTCCAGAATTGATCATCCAAGCTCAGAAATAGAGAGAAGCTGTGGTAAAGCGAATTCGATCAGACAATGGGACTGAATTCTGCAACAATCTGCTGATGGATTTTTGCGCGGAGGCCGGGATCAAGCATGAGAGATCTACACCAAGGCAACCGCAGCAGAATGGACTGGCAGAACGTAGGAACAGGACGCTGAAAGAAGCGGTCCGGTCCATGCTGGCTGAGTCCGGCTTGGGACAGAGTTTCTGGGGAGAAGCGTTGGTGACTGCCTGCTATACTCAGAATAGAAGCGGGATCAACGACAGACTCCAGAAAACTCCCTACGAAGTGTATTTTGGTCGTAAGCCTTCTATAGCTCATCTTTGTGCATTCTGTTCACCATGTTATATCCATAATAATGGGAAGTCGAAGTTAAATGCTTTCTCGCCTAAGGCTGATGAGGGTGTGTTTGTCGGATATGGACATCCCTCTCACAAGGGCTATAGAGTATTTAACAAGACTACCCAGCTTGTGGAAATAACATGCAATGTTGTTTTTGATGAAGCTACTTTAGTGCGCAGGACCTTACGCCAACTGGCTGAAGATGTTCCTGAGGTCGAGGATGTCAGCGACCAGTTGGGCAGGAATTCTTCCGATGCTCAACCAACTGGTTCGACTAGACCTATGAATGGATCATCTTCTCAACCAGTTACCTCAGGTGCCCGTCAGCAACCTGAGAGGGTCGGTGATGCAAATGACCTTGCTGAGACCTTACACTCAATCTCCCTGAGTGGATCTAGCAAAAATCAAGGGGGAATTCCGACTGGAATCTTTGAGCCAGAAGACAACGATGAACCAGCTGGAATGGAGATACCAGCTGATACTGACAACGTTGGTGAAGGTTCGGGAAGTCAGTCAGACAGTGGAGCTGAGGAAGATGTTCCGACTGGCGAAGGTCAACCACCAGTTGTAATTCCAGTTCCGACTGGTGAAGGTCAACTGCCAGTTGCAGTTCCAGCTCCGACTGGTGAAAATGTGGAAGCACCAGTTATCAGGACAGAAGAACCTATTTCACAGCCGGCACCAGCAGTCGCTGGTCCTCCCAGATGGCTGAGGGATCACCCAACTGATGCTATTCTCGGTGATCCGGAAGGTTCTGTCCAGACTCGACACGGCAGTGCGCTCCTGAGTTGCTTTATTTCTCAAATGGAACCTACTTCCATAGGAGTTGCGCTAGAATCTGCTGATTGGATTAATGCCATGCAAGAGGAGCTTGCTGAATTCACTCGCAATAATGTTTGGGACTTGGTGGAGAGACCATCACATCAGTCAGTGATTGGCATCAAGTGGGTTTTCAAGAACAAGCGAGATGAGAATGGCACCGTGGTCAGAAATAAAGCTCGTTTAGTTGCCAAAGGTTACAGGCAGTGTGAAGGGATCGATTTCGATGAGACCTTCGCACCAGTTGCCAGAATGGAGGCGATACGGCTGTTCCTTGCGTATGCAGCGTATCACGGCTTCACAGTATTCCAAATGGATGTGAAGAGCGCCTTCTTGAATGGCGAGCTAAAAGAGGAGGTTTATGTTGAGCAACCTCCAGGCTTTGAAGTTGGCACCAAGGTGTACAAGCTGAGAAAGGCCCTGTATGGATTGAAACAGGCGCCCAGGGCTTGGTACGAAACGCTGTCACAATTCCTTATCAGCAATGGATTTCGGAAAGGGAAGATTGATAGAACCCTTTTCCTTCTCAAGGATGGAGGTGACATGCTGATGGTGCAGATCTATGTTGATGACATCATATTCGGATCAAGGAATATAACTCTCTGCGAGAAGTTTTCTCAACTGATGCAGACATCATTTCAGATGAGCATGATGGGCAAGTTAACATACTTTCTCGGACTCCAGGTCCAGCAGTCAGCTGATGGAATCTTTATCAGCCAGCGAAAGTATACGAAGGAGTTAATTCAGAAGTATTGCCCAGAGAAAACTAAGTCCCTTAGAATACCTATGAGCACCAGTTGTCAAATATTTCTTGATGAGCAAGGTGAATCAGTTGATCCTACCATCTACCGAGGAATCATTGGATCACTCCTCTATCTCACAGCCAGCAGACCCGACATCTCGTACTCAGTCGGAGTGTGTGCCAGATTTCAAGCCAATCCGAAAAAGTCACACATGGAAGCTGCAAAGAGGATAGTGAAATATCTGAAGGGGACTGAATCTCTTGGAATATGGTATCCCAGAAATGATGAACTTACACTCATTGGATATTCAGATTCAGACTTTGCTGGATGCCGTATAGATCGAAAGAGTACCAGTGGTACGTGTCAGTTTCTAGGACACAAGCTAATCAGTTGGTTTAGCAAGAAGCAGCACTCAGTTGCTACATCTACCACTGAAGCTGAAAATGTTGCCACTGCCAGTTGCTGTGCTCAAATTCTTTGGATCAAGCAACAACTGGAGGACTATGAAGTGGACACTGGCTGTGTTCCAATCTATTGCGACAACAACAGCGCTATGTGCATCACGAAGAATCCGGTTCACCATTCTAGAACCAAGCACATAGATATTCGACATCACTTCATACGTGATCATGTCGAGAAGAAGGATGTCAGCGTGGACTACATCAGAACCGAAGATCAATTGGCTGACATCTTCACCAAGCCACTACCAGAAGCAAGATTCAAGGAGTTGTGCATCAAACTCGGTCTTCTAGAGATTGATGCGAGCCCAAGTGTTGAGGAAGAATGAGTCCCAGCTCTCATTCTGTTCTTGGTCTTCAGGAGGATGCTGATTACGACTAAGTCCAAGCTCTTAGTTGTTTTCATTCAAGTGGTATCTCTAGCTCACTGATGGTTACTACTGGCGGAACTTATCCCTTAATTGTCTAAGGAAATGAGTCCCAGCTCTCATTTCAATTTGCCAGCATAAACCATCAGTTCAAGCGAAATTGGGTTCCAGTTCCCAATTTCAAGCGATGATAAGAAGTGGATTTCTTGAAAGAGAAGATGACGCGGAATAAAATTGAGTCCAAGCTCTCAATTTTCTCATCCTTCGAGTTGTCAGCAGACAACTGGCGATTTCCTACGACTGACTCGGGTGCCAGTCGTAAGTACCAGTTGTCAACTGGTAAGGAGGCCACGCTGACAGGGGGAAGTATTCAACTGGCATATAACTGTTGACCAGTTATACTACTGATGACCAGTTGAGTCCCAGCTGTATCAGAAAAGGCGGGATTGTTCAAATCCAACTTGCGTGTACAGCCCTCAGAATTTAATGCGGCATTTAATGCCACATTTAATGTGCACAGTGTCTGCGCAGTCCGACGTTTGGGTGCCACCAATCGCTGCGTGCCACGTCCGCCCCACGGCGTAGCCCACGTCAGCACGATCGCGCACGTCGCACAGGGAACCGGGCCTGCTGATGACCGTCGATCCTCGCTTACTAAGCGCTGATTCTGGATGTCTGATCCTGCATGGCCCCAAGTATAAATACCCGATCACTTCCTTCGGGTTAACCTTTATGTTTCCCTACTTTCAGAACCCTACCTTCAAAATTCTCTCATCTTTCCTTGAGATTTTCTGAAACTTGAATATTTCTGAAGTCATGGCATCATCTTCTCAACCTCCAGCTGATAACCCTCCATCTACACCTACATCATCCCAGCCTGGTTCGCCAGACCTACCCCTCGCTGAAGCCCATATGCCGACATATACTGGCATAGTGAAGATTGAAGATGTGGATTACACATATCCGTTCGCCCGACTGGTTCAGTTGAACAGACCGGCGACCAGGGGACAGCTCTCAAACGCGCAGGTCAGGGCTGCTCAGGTCCAGAAAGAGAAAATATTGAATGCAAAATTGGCCCTGAAAAATTACGGGGAGGAGCTAATGGAGATGATTGACCGTGAAGAGCTCCGACAGTACCTGACGGCGACACCCCAGACTTTTCATCCACACATGGTAGCCGAGTTCTACGCTCGGGCCGTAATAGCTGACGACAGGAAGTCTTTCACAACTTCCGTTTTTGGTCACCTGATCACCGTCACTGCGGAATACCTCGCCGATCTCTTCGGCCTGAGGAATGAAGGAGAAGAAGTGGCCACGTATCTTCAGGATGATACGGCGGAATTCCGGAGAAGATGGGCGCAGTGGAAGAAGCCAGAAGTCACCGCCTTCCGGACTTGCATGAAGAAGTCCGAGATGGAGGAGTACTGGCAGATGGTGTGCGACATTGTAGTTCGCATGCTACAATGTGAAGTCGGCTCGTACGCCGAGTTGAGCCTGCGGAAGTTCTCCGTGATGTGTGCCCTGGTGGATGGAATTCAGGGCAACTGGGCCGAATTCTTCTTTGGCCGGTTGCTGGAGAATGTGGCGCGGAACATAATCGTGCCAACGGAAGGGAGATTTGCCCACGCCGTATCCTTCGGGCTGAGGATCAGCCACATCCTGGAGATGGAATTGGGTGATGGCGTGGATCAGGGGGAACAACTGGTTGGTTCCGACTTCATACCAGCCACGAAGGCGAAGCTGCCCCACCCAGATTACAAGAAGCCACGAAGGCTGAAAGGGAAGTCAGCAGTGGACCCTGCTGAGGTCGTTTCTGAGGAGGACTCAGAAGACCTGGGAGAGCAAGTGC
Source organism: Plectranthus barbatus (assembly GCA_026898455.1). Taxonomy (NCBI): domain Eukaryota; kingdom Viridiplantae; phylum Streptophyta; class Magnoliopsida; order Lamiales; family Lamiaceae; genus Plectranthus; species Plectranthus barbatus. The sequence continues at coordinate 867,533 of JAPKLW010000150.1, read as the reverse complement.
CAGCTGTGGCTCTCCCACTGACTGATGAGGCAAGAGCTCAGTTGAAGAGGAAGCTGGAGACGGAGTCTCTCTTCGAAACCATGGAAGGCGCGGTGGCTGAGGCGACTGGTATCCACCCACGGGATGTACAACTGGTACCAGTCACCAAGAAGCCATCCCACAAGAAGCCCAAGACTTCCCAGCACCAGCAGCCATCATCAGCTGTTGCATATGACCCTGAGTCTGGGAAGATCTCCATCCCAGTCAAGAAGTCCGTCTTGGGACTGACTGAGGAGGAGACCCTCGAAAGGATGACTCGCAAGAGGAAGCGCATCCAGACCAGAGCTCAGAAGCTGGTGGAGCAGGCGAAGAAGGAGCAGCAAGCCTCCGTAGTCAGGAAGAAGCAGGCCCAGGCCAGGCTGAAGGCCTTGGCTGACCAGCAGAGGAGAGAGGCGGAACTGGCGGCCAGGGATGAGCGGTTTGCCAAAATCAAGGCCGATGGTCTAGCTTCTTCATTTTGATGTAAGTATTTGTATCTCTAGACTAGTCAGTTTTCTATCCTGTACTTGTAACTGCAACATATTAATGGATTGATTACTGACAAGTTGATGACAATTCCTCATTGTCCAACAAATTGTCTGAGTATTTACTTACCAGCTGAACTTACACTTCCAGTGTAATCAGCACCAGCACTCGTATCACACACTTTAAATCTTTTTGCTCTGATCTCAATTCTCATATTTTAAACGAGCAATATCCCTCTTTGTTTGAGGGGGAAGATTTTAGTTAGAGCTGATGTGAGGAAGTGGTTTCATGGGTTTAGATCTGATAGGTTTATTTTGTAAAACCCTGAAATACTTTGTAACTTTCCTCATCAGCTGAGTGCTCGCTGGTTAGGCTTTGATCGCACCAAAAAGGGGGAAATTGTTGGGAAATTTGGCTAAGTTTCCTCTCCCCAGTAGCTACTTGTTTAGATTCTAGTTTGGTGTTTTGGTGGATCAAATCCAAAGTCCTACCAGCGTCAGTTGTCTCTAGATAGCTCTAGATCTCAAATGTAAAGTCCTGTTTAGGTCTTTTGAGTTGTAAGTCGCAGCTGATCAAGACTCATGCTGGCTACTGTTCACCAGCATGAGATGTACTTACCAGTTGAGAAAAGTCTCACCAGCAAGCGACTGACAAGACTCGTGCTGACACTGTTCATCAGCATGAGAAGAGCTAATGACTGGCTACTGTTCACCAGTTGGGAAGGTTTTCATCAGCAGGGAGCTGACAAACCTTATCAGCAGAATAGGTGTTCTCACTGACACTGTTCACCAGCGGTGAAGCCACCAGTCATGGGAGATTCCAAGAGTTAACATCAGACATATCGGTAGACTTAGATTGTGCCAGCGCAAGTCACCAGCAGAGACTGCCAGCACAAGATCACCAGAATGTTCTACCAGTCGGATGTTACCAGCAGAATTTTAGATTCGCTCTCCCAGAGTCTTAGAGACAAAAAGAAGATTCGTCTGAGGAATAAACTGACAAAGTATGACTTTAAGGGAGGATACCTTAAAGTCTATCAGTTCAAGACACCAGTTCCGATTCCTCATACTGACGAATAGTGCCGTTCTGACATAAAGAGATCAATGTCAGATAAAGTGGACAAAAGCATGGCGCTTTCCGGAAATTCCTACCTGCCGCCGTCAGAAGGACATGCGAGGACAGAGACCTTTTCCGGATGAGTCCAAACGGCTAGAAGTTTGAATGGGATCCCGCGTCTATAAATACCTGGGATCCATCAACATTCAATACTTCTTCTCTCGCTCAACTACCGAAAGTCAGAAACTTTATTGCAAGCAAGCAACTCTTTTGAGGCCTTTCTAAAGGCTATCCGTGTGTTGATATATTCAAACACGAGACTTCAAGCTTCCAGCTTGTAAGTTATTGATCTCTTTGGTGTTCTTTCTCTTCCGAGGAAGTTCACAGCAGCTCTTGTGCCAGCCAGAACTTGAGTTATTACGGGCTTTTTGCCGTATTGAGAAGACACGTTCTTGGGAGAACTAAACACCCACGCAGTCAGCTAAGGAGGTTGAAGTGATGTGCTCGCACTCCAACAGCTGATCAGAGTTGAAGAAGGACAAGGCCGGGAGCGGTTGATCTAGTGAACTGGTGGATGAGGCATTCACCAGCTAGAGATAGATCGTAGGACGCTTGTACCCGATTACTCTTAGTGAAATTTCCAGTGCTACGACTGGAGAGTGGACGTAGATCAGTTGATCGAACCACTATAAATCCTTTGTCTTTTATCAGCTTTCTGCATTTCATACTGATTTAAAACCCAGCACCCAAGTGCTGGTGTATATCTGAAAACTGATATAACTGTGCAAACAAGGCTAAAAACATTCTAAGTCTTGAGCTACCAGCTGACGAGCCAGTTGCCAGTCAGCTGAGTACTCAGAGTGCCAGTTGACTTACCAGCTGACAAGGTCCCAGTCAGCTGAGTAACCAGCAGAGCGCAAGAAACGAATTAACACATTTTCCGCTGCCAAGTTATACCCTGATAATCCGGGACCAACAAAAACCCATCACCATCTTCAAGCCTTTTCATCAGCTTGAACTCCTGCAAAGTGTAGCAAACATGATTAGTAACCTCAGTAACCACTACCCACTAAGGAGTAGAAGATTAATACTAAAGATGTTTCCACAACCAATGCAAAAGATGACGTACCTTGGCCCTTATATATCAAACTTGGACAATTTACTTTCCAGTGACTCTTCTTGTCACACTTGAAACATTTGTCTTTCTTGGTTTATTTCTTTCCTTTGATCATCTCTCCTTTGCAATTCTTGTTCTTTTTCATGTCATTACGACGCGACTTAGAAGAATTCTAAGCAAGAGATCTGGAAAGACTTGATAATGCAAGATTGCTCCCACTTCTTCCTTCATTCGTCTTTCCTTTGACAACACTCTTCTGACTCGAAAGCAAATCAGAGCGACTCACAGAAAAGACTGAAGAAGCTTCTGGTGACACAAGATCCTTGACCAGACGTGAATAGTATACTCACTCTTTTTTTTCTCAACAAAAATTCTGAAGTCATCAAATGACTTCGATAGCGTGTTGAGTATCAAATCAATTTTGACATCACTATCAAATTTGACCACCCACTAATGTGTACTCATCGATAAGCTAAATGACTAATTCCACAAGTTTACGCACTGAGCAACCCTGACCCACTTTTTGTCTTACAATGCGCTTGATAAGACTGGATCTAGCATGTCCATCGAGCCCGCCTTATGCTACGTCAAGACATCGCATAATATCATGCGCATACCATACATCACTATAACAGGGATGCAGTGCATACCACCCAAAATGTATTATTTGGCCATGCTATTCAACCAAATCCACATGTGATACTGTGCATGCTCCTCGCCAGAAGATGCATCGGTTGGCAGACTCAAACAGGGAGTTTGTAGAACAAACAAATGTGCAAATGAATCCAAATGTTTGACAATGTCTGATAAACAAATAAGTGGATTAAAGTAAGCGCATACTACGAACGATTGAAACAAATATGCATAGTAACCTTTAGATAAAACGATGCAATTTGCTTCCTCCAATTGCCTAAGCCAATTTACCGCAAACTACTTAGTAGACGTTTATGACAAATGCGCAATCAGACCAAAATAGGTCCTTTAATTTCTCTCTATGCCAGGTATCCGCCAGCAAGAAAAATTAATATTGGAGATCCTAAGACCATGTTCACCTATCCAGAGCAGGGATATCATTCATGAGTTATACTCTAGGCAACATCTAAGCCAAATAACCACAATCCTAACTCTGAATTACGTACTCGAGCCATACGGCATGTCCTTTACATATTTCATTATCTCATTTAGATTAATCTTAGAGACTAATGAAAGTTGTCTCAATACAAGCTATTTAGTAGACGTTTGCTCAGAGGCTCCCACTTCTCATCTTAATCTAAATGTTTTATTTAGAAACCTCATCGCATTAGAATTGGTAAATGACCTCTAACGAAAGCTACTTAGTAGACATTTACGCTTCGAGATGCCTTACTTCCAATGAGAGGTCGTATTTGTGGAGGTCTAAAGATTTTAGTTAGAAAAGAACCAAAATCCAGCTTATTATTATAAATTCTAAAGGTTTCATGCGCATACATTATTTTATGTCTCATAAATTATGTCACATCTAAAATTCCATCATAAATTAATATGATTCCGAACATTATAGACACAATTTTAAACATAAAATAAATCAAATAAAGCATGTTTGATAATTAAAATTGCACCATGCTTAAACATTAAATAAATAAAGCAAGTAAGCATGCTTTCTTATTATTTACTTGTGCGCACATAATAAATCACATCAATACGAGAATAAATAAATAAACAAAATAAGTTCTCATGGCCCCTCATATGCGATTACAGGGAAATAAATTAAATCTAACTATTACAAGATTTAACTTTTGATACAGATATTCAAACTGGGCCTCCGTCGGACATGAAATCTGAATCGGGCAAAAAAAATCAGTAGTTGGGCTTCAAATTAGGGTTTTAGGCCCAAAAAGCAACACAAATCCTAATTTCCAGACTGCGAGCCTCCTTCGGGCCAAAGAGCCCGCATCACAACCTGAACTGCTGCAAATCCTAGGGTTTGGAAACCCTAGTTTTCACATGAGCAGCAGCTGCCTTTTTTCCGACGCTGCTACCACCGGAGAATACCCAGCAACCCTCGGTCGCCACTTGCAACCGAGTCCAGCTGCCGTCGCAGGTCACTAGTGTCACCGGCGAGCATTGCTGTACACTCAGAAAGAACAGCAGATGGACCCAAGCTCCACGCATAGCATTGCTGCCCGTCGACAACACTCATCGAGCACTCGACATCTCTCACCATCATTCGCAACATTTGCCACAACAACAATCATCAGTAGTAGCACGACTTGGATTCTGCTAGAGGAGGCGCACGCAGCAGGAGAACATGCTTGCCGCTGTCAGCCTATGCACCACCCCTTGCCGCTGTTGCTTCTACGAGTCACCGGGAGGACCATCCTCGCCACGTCCACCATCAAATAGCCTTGCAGCCGTGGGAGGAAGAAGAGAGCGACCCAGCTGCACATGAAACCAAAGGTTTTCTCTGCACCGCCGCCGCCCCTCCGCCGTCGTCCAGCGAGAGAACTGAGGCTGAACTGAAACTGATGTTGTTTCAGATGAACTGTGTTTTTCGTGTTCTTCCTTCTTCGTTTCTCTAATTTTACAGATTTGAAAATTAAAAAAACACAAAAATAGATCTAAATCTATTACATGATTTTTCCTATAAAATCTAACCACAAATTTTTCTCGTGGTGAAAAACAAACCCAAAAACAAGAAGGCCACAATAATAAAACCATCCACGACAATTAAAATTCATCCAAAATAAATATAAACATACATATTTATTCAATCTCAATTTATTTGAAAATCCAAACCTGACTATGATACCAATTGTAGGAACTGAATCTACAATATACCACGTAAATTGTCTTTTATTATTTTAGCCGTTTGTATCGTTCTTAGGGTATCAAAAATAAATCAGATTAAATAAACCAGGCGAACCCTATGCATGCTCTTAATATTTAATTGCAAAGGATGGATTTATGGATTACCTGAACTCCAGCTTCTGATCTCTAGATTTGGATCAACGACAATGGATTCCAGATGTAGGGATCTTGATCAATACTATTGTGCATTAACAAATTTGATCTTCTAATCTGTTCTCTTGTTCCTCGAAAATCTAGTGAGGATACGCTACCGAGTTCCCCCAAAACCTCAAATAAGTCGATCAATCTTCCTTGAAATGGTGTTGCCGCCGATCTCTCTTTGACATGTGTTGTGTAATATTGTATTCAATAATAATGTATCTGATTTGAAGAGAGAAAGGCTTATATATTGTTATGGTTTGCAAACCCTAACCCTAATGGGCTAAAGCAGTTTCTAGGCCAGAATAGGGACCAAATGCAAATAATAAAGTGGGCCCTCCTTATTAATTAATTCCATGTCCAACCCTGAATATAATTAATTAATAAAATATTATTTTACCTACACCATGGAAATAATATTGACTCACCCCTTTATTACCACGGTATTTGGAACGGGTTGCATTAAACTTGAATCATCCACATATTTAAGGTTTCAGACACAATTAATTAATCTCTTATTTACTAAGTAGTACCACTCACTCCTTTTCACTTTTGCCTCAATTAAATAATTCAACCTACTGGGTTTGACATAATGAACCTTGTGAGCTCCTCAGGGAATGTCCCCATTCTAAAACGAATATGATTACCTACATGTCCAGCTTAAGCAGGCCACACACAAATCGCCACACGCAAGATGTAGGTATAAGAGTACATGTAAGACTCGCGACCATAGCAAATCAAAATGTGGTCAACTTGTGTATGCCCCTTAGCCTTCCATTAGGTTTAAGATCATAACAAGTATCTAGAGATCTTGCTCATTCATATGTCAATTAGAATGACATATCTCACTGTTGATCCCATTAATATATAAAGATGTACCGACATATCAAGTAGCTAGGATAAGCTCACTTATAAATCGACGTGTCGCAACCTAAACCGACAGCCTATCCAGGGACTGTCTCAGCTGTGATATTGTTTATACCTCTCTAGCTCAAACGATTCATATGATCCTTTGTATCTCCTACACACCATATGATCATCCCAATAAGCGAGATAATAGTATATTATATTTCGTATCGTATGTTTGTTATATTAGATAGCAACTATGTTGATGTAACACATATATGAAGACCCGTGTGTCAAACGAACACACTTAATCATAAATGCTTTTAGCATACAATCCGTACAAGACTATCCTGTAATTATGTCTTAGTGAATTTCCAGACCTTGGTCTAAAGTGAGGACGTAGAATGTGTTGTCTGATCGTTTATAAATCCTTTGATCTTTACTGCTTTCTATTTTTCTTGCAAGGATTTTAAAACTCAACACATTCTAGTGTTGCAGTATATTCGAATTAAATCAATATTCCAAACTCGCTAATAATTGGTTTTACAAGAACACAAACTGGTTAAGAACCACTAATATGTGTGTAAAATGACCTATTCTTCGATGTGTGAGCGTGCATGTTTGTGGCCATTTTACCCTCATATCATATGTTTTCGTTGTTCTTTTATCTTGTTTTTGTGTTTTCGTGTTTGAAATGATGTAGGGTATGTTTTGAGCATAATATAGCGTGTTTTGGGAAGTTTTGGAGGAAAATTGCCCGAGTTTGGAGTCCGAGGAGGTTAGGCTCGCACGAGCAGAACGAGAGGAGGGTTTCGAAAGCTTAGAGGACTCGCCCGGACGAGCGAAGTAGGCTCAGCCGAGCGGAGCTGGGATGAGGCCTCGCTCGGCCGAGCAGTGCAGGCTAGACCGAGCCTGGCTGACAGAGAGCACAAGCGATTCTGGCTCGGCCGAGCCAATGCGCATTTTCCAGATTGCTGTGGTTCCCGGGATGGCTCGGGCGAGCCTTGGTTGGCTCGGGCGATCCGAGGCTCTGCTAGCTCGTCTATAAAAGGGGGAAAATCAATTAAATGGAGAACTTTTTACCAAATTGAAGAATAACCGTCACTAACTTCCATCTAGATTCATCTCTACACTTTCTTCCCCACTTGAATCAAGGAGAACCTAGGATCATTCCATCAACTTGGTGACATTTGAAGAGGGAGATTAGGTGGATTGGAATCAACGAAGGCAATCATAGAAGATCAATTTTGACCTTGAAGCTTTGTAATGTCAATTCTTATCTTTCAACTTGTATTGCTTCAAATTCAAGGTATGAGGAGCTAATTTCCTAAGTGAGTGTTGTAATATGGATATTGAGATGGATTGAACCTTCTATGCTTGTTTACTTTTCTATGAAGTCTTGATTTGCACTTGAGCTTGTTCATACCTAATAGATGTAGGTAATAGCCAATCTATAGGTAGTTGATGTGACCGTTGAAGCCAATACGCGGACGGAAATGTCGTGATAAGTGCATAATCATATAGTTTTAGTTCCAATCCATGTGCGGAGCTAGGATTATAGGGCAATAATTGACGGTTGGTTGGGAGTGAGTTAGGGATCGATAACATAGCTGTTTGAGATTTCTAATTTCATCTACGAACAATTCACCAGTACAAAGGGGATTGACTAGGATAGTGTCGATTGCTCAACCTCATAGAGATTAAAATTGTTTACAACATAGCTCGGTTTAATTTGGCTCAATTGAAGTTTACAAACACTCACTTCATTCTAAGATTGTTGGACTTGTTACTCTAATCTACCCAAACATTTGATAGAAGTAATTGATTGGTGAATTTAGCAAATTGTTGAATGTTTGATTGTATGCAATTTGTAGTTTAGTTTGCAATTCATAGCTAGATAGATAAAGAAAACCAACGACGATTGTATTGCCTAGCTATTGATACATCTTCTTACGAGTAAATAGTTTCCACAAGAGCGAATAGAAAAGATCTCGGATTGATAATTTGACGTGAGAATTGTGTGTCACTTCACACGACGGTCACATTTTTGGCGCCGTTGCCGGGGAATCTTTTAGTAGGTTTTGTGGAATTATTGAAAGGTTAAGTGTGGTATGCTAGGTGTTTGAGGAAATGCTTGTGTGAATATTCTTACTAACATTGTTTTGTTGTTATTTGTGTTTGTTTGTTTTTTGTTGGATTGTTTACTTGTAATTAGTTTCGTGGATTTTTCCTAGGTAGTTTATGATCACTCGATCAAAGGCTAGGGAGCTTGAGGAAAGGAAACTACAAGAAAGAAGAGCACATATTCAAATCGATTTTGAGATGGCTAATCATGGGGAAGACACATTTAGGATAGAAGAGTTGGAAAGGCAATTGGAGTTGATGAAAGCCATGATCAATGAGAGGAATGGTCCGAGGAGACCATTACCAAATCTTTTTCAACCTCAAGGTGAACCGTTAACGGGAGGTTTTCGGTTAGGAGTAAATGCTATGCAATTTGAGATAAAGCCACAGTTGGTCCAAATGATACAAAATAACCAATTTGGGGGGCACTTAACCGAGGATCCAAATGTTCATATTTCTCGATTTTTGGAGATTACGGATACTATAAAGATCAACTAAGTGCCTCAAGATCAAATACGGCTGCGGTTATTCTCATTTTCTTTGAGAGATGGTGCTAGGAATTGGTTCAAAGGCTTGGACAAATCAAATATTGTCACTTGGGAAGAGTTGAGAGAGAAGTTTTTATTCAATTTTTTTCCACCAAGTTTGACTTTGAAGAGAAGGGCTGATATCACATCGTTTGGGTAAAGATACGATGAACCTCTATACGAGGCATGGGATAGGTTCCGAGAGCTTCTACGATAATGCCCAAGACATGGACTTTCTCGGAGTCAACAGATTTGCCAATTCTACGGGGGATTAAACTATGAAACGAAAGTGATGTTAGATGCTTCATCGGGAGGAGCATTTCTTGACCTTGAAGAGGAAGAAGCTTGGAGGACAATTGAGAAAATGGCTGAGAATAGTTTTCATTTGCCTAAGGAACGCAAGGACTATCGATCGGTTAAGTCGGTAAATGAGGCTAAGGAGAGTGAAGAGTTCAAAGAGCAAATTGCGCTCATGCAAAAGAAGCTTGATGCGTTATCTACATCGGGAAATAGAAATGAGGATATGATGGTAGTTCGGCATGAAGAGTCGCATCCAGCGAGTTTGAATTTTGTGAATCAAAGAATGGGGTTCAACGCTCGTCCCCAATACAATCTACAGGGGAACATGTACTATCATCCGTCCAACCGTTTTCACCCAAAATTTTCCTATGCTAATCCAAACAACGCTCTTAATCCTCCATTACAAATTGAAGGGGGAGGTAGTAACCAAGGATATGCTGGGGGAAATAGTAGGTATGCAAATCAAGAACAAAGAAGAAATCCTAATGAGGAATTGGACAAAAGATTTGAAAATTATGATGGCATGTTTGCCGAAATCCAACTTCAAATTTCCTCGATTTCAAAACAACTAAGTGGGAAGCACCAAGCTGGGAAGTTTCCAAGTGATACAGAAACGGTGCAAAAGAAGGGTTGTAATATGATAGAAGGAGAAAATAGAATGGAGGAAAATTTGGAAGTAATGACTCCTAAGTTGGAAATGGTCGAGGTAAAAGGAGAGTTAGAGGAAGAAGTTGATGAAGGGAAGTTAGTTGAAGTTAAGCACGTGGAAGCAAATGAGGATGTGAGCATGGGTCGATGCACACGGTCGATGCTCTTGGAAGACAATTCTTGCACACGGTCGATGCTCTTTTCGATATGAAGCACGGTGAACTTACGTTCCGTTGTTGTGGCAAAGAAGTGGTGTTTTCATTACCTCCAAAGAACATCGATGTTGGCGAATTTGAGAAGGGTGTAAACAAAAAGAGAATGAAGAATGTGTTGGAACCGAACTTAAAAAGTATGAATGAGGAAGAAGAAGTATGCAAGGATCTGGGGGATGATGAAATTTTTGATCAAGTTCGACTCAAGAAAGCTCGTGTGGATATGGATCCACGAAGGAGTGCTAGAAGGAAGCTTCGTTTCCCCGAAGATTGTGTTGAGATATGTCAAGGTATGAGTTCCGGTTCCACACCATTCGATCATGATTGAAATGAGGTATGATCGTCGAGCTTTTGACATAAACAAGCGCTTATTGGGAGGCAACCCAATCTTTTCAAATTTGTTCTTTTGCGTAGTTGAATAATGGTTAGGTTTATGATTTTTGTTGGAATAATATGTTTGTTGTTTTGAAGGATTCTTAATTGTTTTGTTGCTACAATTTCGTATGAAGAATGTGTGTTTAAAGGTTTGGAAACGATGGAAGGCTACATGATCGAGAAGATGTTGGAAAAAGGGCAAAAATTGGTGAAAGCAGGGGTAGCTCGGCCGAGCGGTGCTGGCTCGGCCGAGCTGGGTCGTAGGCCTTGGACAGGGGCCTCGCTCGGTCGAGCGAGTCAGGCTCGACCGAGCCCAAGCGTGCCAGCAGCCCCAGCACGGACAGACACCTCGCTCGGCCGAGCCATCTGGCGCTCGGCCGAGCCGCGTGCATATTTAAAAGATCGATCGAGCAATTGCTCGACCCATTTGCATCTCGGTCGAAATTTCTCTTCTAAAATTTTCTCCCATACTTTGGTGCATTGAAGTGTTCTTATCTCACCCTTCAATTTCTATTATGGCTAGCAAACGAGCAAGGGGTGAGGGTTCATCTTCAAGTGGACGCCCAAAAGGATTTGATGATGAGGAGTTTGCTAAATACAAGAAATTAGTGAAGCGACAAGTTGTTGGCACAAAGTATTTGTGCCGGGAGACGTTGAATGCATTGAAATTAAAAGAAGTTGTTTGGAGTCTACTCAAAGGAATTGGGTGGAAGAAGTTGCTCAAGGCGAATTGGCCCGGATATATGGATTTGTCGAGGGAGTTCTTGGCCTCAATCACTGTCATGAAAGGTGCAGGGGGAATTCCATTGTCTATGAAGTTCAAAATTCGAGGTAAAGAGTATTTCTATCAACGTTCTCAAATTGATGAGATTTTTGGATGTGATCCTGAGTCTGTTTTTGTGCATGACAATGTGAGATTAGGCGATTTTTGGGAGGAAATTTCGGGTATTCCATCGGGGGATCAATTCAATATTAAGAATTGTCGTGCTACTGCAATTAGGAATCCAGTGATTCGGTATATTCATAAATTTGTTGGTGGTTCTGTCTGTGGGAGGTATGAGTCTAGTAATGTGATTACGCCGGAATTGTCTATGTTGTATGCCTTGATGAATGGTATTCATTTCTCTTTGGGGGCTATGCTTATGGATGCATGGATTCGGGGTGCTAGTACAAGAACTCGTACTTTTAGTTGTGGCATGATTACTCCCATTTTTTAGAAAATTGGTGTGGAGTTAACGGGTAATTTTGCTCCTGCGGTATATCTTGACACTCACTCTTTGCTTGCTGGGAGATTTCTTGTGCCTGATCCTCGGGGTAGTAGTTATTATTATAAGTTTGGGGAAAGGGTGTTGGAACTCCCTTGTGATGGGTTGACTACTGTCAAAGATTTGGGGGATCATTTTAATTGGTTACTTGATTCCGATGATCACCAATCTTTTGTTGGAGTTCTTTCGACTGATGGATTTTTCAGTTCTTTGGCCGAATTGAGAGCACGAGGTGAGTTGCCAGATGCCGGTCCAAGCACCCGAGCTCCCCCACAGCCCAGGCAGTCTTCGGCCACTGCATGGCTGCAGCAGATGATGGCGATGCTCACTAGGACTACTAATACAGTTGATTCTTTGTCTTCTTCTCTGCAGGGTTTGGATACGAGGTTGAATTCTTTACATGATGATTTTGCCACTTTCCGGGAGGGTTACATGGTGGATCAAGCCACCATTGCATCGAGGTTCGATGGTATTGACCTGAATGTGGAGATCCTGCAAGGGGATGTTCGTGAGCTCCATCGCCGAGTGCCAGTTCCGTATTTTCACCGTCCTCATCAGCCACCAGCAGATCAGGGAGAGTGAGAGCACACCATGTACCTTTTTACAAACTTAGTCTCACTTGACTAAGTTTGGGGGAGTAGTCGGTATTCTGGTGCCCTCTTCTGGTTCACTCTCTCATCTCTTATCTTTATCTCTATCTTTAGCTTAGTTTAATTTAGTTTAGTTGAATTTGAATGATTTGGATATTCGATTTGGTTGTATAACAATGTTGATTTACTTCTACTTTGGATTTTACTTTGGATTGTGGATCTTGGATGTTGAAATTGATTGGTTTTCGTTTCTAGTGAATGTTTTGATGAATCATGGCGAGCTTGCATGTGTTTAATTCTTTCTATTTGGTTTTGGTATGTGGATGTATAATGGTATGGAATGAATGGTGGTGCTAGTGGATTAATGAATTAATTTTTGTGGAAGGTTGGTTTGTGGTAAGATGGTGGACATGAGAACTTATTTGATTGTATTATGCTCAAATTGTTTGGTGGTGTTGTATTGATGTGTAATAGGTGCAAATAAGGAATGGAGAGCGGTTTGATCATGTCTACCGATGGGTAACACTTTCTATCGCTCTTCCTACCATTTAGTTTCAAATTGAATTGTGTTGGCATGTAGAATGTTAGTTAGATTGTTGTGTGCTTGTTGTGTGTGCATGATGAACCCAAATGAGAATTGGAGATTGGAATCATGATTTACTTTGTAAGGCTAAATTTGCTTTAACCAATGATAGGGCATAATCTAATTGTTAAGGCATGCTCGAATTGAACTTTTGAATTGCCGAGTTTTGTGCGGGATTAATGTTTAGGACTTGACAAAAGCCGTGAGTATTTGAGCTTCGATATTGTCATATTCTTTTTGATTGTGAGTGGCAAGTTTGAGAGCACAAAATCTAGAACTTGAATATATTCTCTATCTATTGGGCATGAGTTCGGTAACTAAAAAATGATCTTAGGCCATCGATTCTTAGTTCCTCCTTTCACTTTGGGAGTATAAGGTTGTTGATATCATAATTTTACCATTCATACCCTTGTATCCCGTGATTGTGCTTAAATGGAGAATTTTTCTTCGAAGATATTAGGAAAAATTTGGGGGGAATGAGTGTATGAGGGTGAATACGGAGATGAGAGTTGGGATGGGAATCAATTGGTATCTTGAGTTGTAATTATTGAGGCAATGGAAGTATTGATTGTAGGATTGATTTGAATCCTAGAAAAAATTGGTACCAACAAAAATTTGGGTACTTAGAACAAAGAAAAGAAAAAAGAAAAAAAGAAAGCACCATGAAAAAAAAGAAAAATGTTGGTGCTAGAAAAAAATGAGAAAAAGAAAGAAAAGAGAAAAAATATATTTGAGAAGTGTGATTGGAAAAGCCTCAAGGTTAGAAGTGGATTGAAGAAAATAAATTTGGGGGTTTTGGGATATGGAGAAGTTCGTCACTTTAGCCTAAAACCACCTACCTTTTAGTAAGCCACGTTATAACAAAAAATAAAGACCTTTTTGATTTTAGGAGCCAACTCATTGTATTATAGTGGTGAGAACTGTTTTAAGCCTATGAAAATTGTGCTCGATATCTTGTGAGTGAGTGAATTCATCAATCCCTAAACACGTAAGGGAGTGCTTTCATTTCTCTATCCAATGTTGATGAGTGGTTTAAGTTGTTAACATTAACCGTGTCACAAAGTTAGGTGATAATCTCGTTCGATAAGAGCATGCCAAGATGACTATGATGAGCTATGAGGTGGTTTGATGAGGTTTAATGATTGCCTTACTTTGTTTTGATTGAGGACAATCAAAGGTTCAAGTTTGGGGGATTACGATATGTGTGTAAAATGCCTTATTTTTCGATGTGTGAGCGTGCATGTTTGTGGCCATTTTACCCTCATATCATATGTTTTCGTTGTTCTTTTATCTTGTTTTTGTGTTTTCGTGTTTGAAATGATGTAGGATATGTTTTGAGCATAATATAGCGTGTTTTGGGAAGTTTTGGAAGAAAATCGCCCAAGTTTGGAGTCCGAGGAGGTTAGGCTCGCCCGAGCGGAACGAAAGGAGGGTTTCGGAAGCTTGGAGGACTCGCCCGGCTGAACGAAGCAGGCTCGGCCGAGCTGAGCCGGGCAGAGGCCTCGCTCGGCCGAGCAGTGCAGGCTCGACCGAGCCTGGCTGACAGAGAGCAGGCTCGGTCGAGCGGTTCTGGCTCGGCCGAGCCAATGCGCATTTTCCAGATTGTTGTGGTTCCCGGGATGGCTCGGGCGAGCCTTGGTTGGCTCGGGCGATCCGAGGCTCTGCTAGCTCGTCTATAAAAGGGGGAAAATCAATTAAATGGAGAACTTTTTACCAAATTGAAGAGTAACCGTCACTAACTTCCATCTAGATTCATCTCTACACTTTCTTCCCCACTTGAATCAAGGAGAACCTAGGATCATTCCATCAACTTGGTGACATTTGAAGAGGGAGATTAGGTGGATTGGAATCAACGAAGGCAATCATAGAAGATCAATTTTGACCTTGAAGCTTTGTAATGTCAATTCTTATCTTTCAACTTGCATTGCTTCAAATTCAAGGTATGAGGAGCTAAATTCCTAAGTGAGTGTTGTAATATGGATATTGAGATGGATTGAACCTTCTATGCTTGTTTACTTTTCTATGAAGCATTGATTTGCACTTGAGCTTGTTCATACCTAATAGATGTAGGTAATAGCCAATCTATAGGTAGTTGATGTGACCGTTGCAGCCAATACGCGGACGGAAATGTCGTGATAAGTGCATAATCATATAGTTTTAGTTCCAATCCATGTGCGGAGCTAGGATTATAGGGCAATAATCGACGGTCGGTTGGGAGTGAGTTAGGGATCGATAACATAGCTGTTTGAGATTTCTAATTTCATCTACGGACAATTCACCGGTACAAAGGGGATTGACTAGGATAGTGTCGATTGCTCAACCTCATAGAGATTAAAATTGTTTACAACATAGCTCGGTTTAATTTGGCTCAATTGAAGTTTACAAACACTCACTTCATTCTAAGATTGTTGGACTTGTTACTCTAATCTACCCAAACATTTGATAGAAGTAATTGATTGGCGAATTTAGCAAATTGTTGAATGTTTGATTGTATGCAATTTGTAGTTTAGTTTGCAATTCATAGCTAGATATATAATGAAAACCAACGACTATTGTATTGCCTAGCTATTGATGCATCTTCTTACGAGTAAATAGTTTCCACAAGAGCGAATATAAAAGATCTCGGATTGATAATTTGACGTGAGAATTGTGTGTCACTTCACACGACGGTCAACCACTAGTATGTGAGTGCAAGACTGTTCTTAAAATCTCCATTGTGCATTGTACTTACTCTGATCTCGGGACCACATGTATAAAGAAATGCGGTCTGGATGTGGTTGATAGGGAGAGTGGTAAAGCAAACTCTTGTTTTGTAGCAACTAACACAGTCGATCTCAACTTGCTGTGATACAAAACGCTAAGGTACCTTAACTTCAAGACCATAAACCACCTAGCAAGGCATGAGCTGGTAGAAGTTCTACCTAAAGGCGGATTCAAGAAAGAAAGAATCTCTGTAAAGCATGCCAGTTAGGAAAACAGACCGGAGCATCTTTCAAGAGCAAGCCTTTAACGAAAAACACTGATTGTCTGTTAAAACTCATTCATATGGACTTGTTTGGTCTTGTGACCCCAGCCACCATTGCCAAAAATAGATACTCTCTCGTAGTTGTGGATGACTACTCGAGATACGCTTAGAGCTACTGAAAACGAAGGATGAAGTGAAGGTGACTTTACCAGAGTTGGTTATAAGAACACAAAAAGAGAAGGGATTGTGAGTCAAGTAGATCAAATATGAAAATGGGACCGAGTTTTGCAACGGGCCACTAATGGACTTCTGCGCAGAAATTGGAATTTGCCATGAAAAGTCAGATCCAAGAACTCCACAGTAGAAGGGACTGGAAGAACGATGAAACTAAGCACTCAAAGAAGCAGTGAAGACAACCTTCATGAAAAATTTTGGGGCGAAGCAATCATCACAACGTGCTACACTAAGAAAAGGAGTGATCTTAATGCCAGACTGAGAAAGACTCCCTAAGAAGTCTGATACGATATTTATTTTTAAAAAATAAACACCTCGTTTAATCGAAACACCAGCAAGGGTCAAGTGAAATTTATCAAACTCAATAATGTCACTTCATGTGCAAGATCAAGTACTAGTTACTACAACAACTAAAGATATCAAAGTGCAATACAAAAATTGATGGTTTGATTACCTAGGCAAGGAATTATACAACTTTGAACAAAACAACTATGAACGATATAACACTCAAAAACCTGAAGTAAATGAACAACTTCTATCACAAGCATTCAATAACCAATAACCAAATCAATGAAGCAAACAAAGATCGGTCTCAACAAAAACACTCCAAGCAATCAATCGAGAAATGGGAAGAACCAAATTGGGGAAAGCCAAGGATTTAAGATAGATGATGCAATGGACCTAGAATTGATACCTAAACTCCTACAAACCGACTTTAATCTTAGGTGTGCTGATCAATCCACCTTATATTAGTCAACCCCCTTAGGACCAGCGAGAAGACCGTATATCACCTAGGCTATTCAAGCTTTGTACATGAATTCATGCCACATATGCTCCCTCTTCTCACTGGAGTCAAGCTACATATATATGCATGACCTGTACATGAAAACTAGGTCTGTGTATTTGCTACTACCTAGTTGACAAATTATCAAACATATGGCGCCTAACCAAAATGAATGATAGGGATTAAGCTCAAAATCAATATAAACATACCCCAAGAGGTAAATAGACAATCTAAATGATCAAATTAATCCATTATAAGCATCCAACCTAGATCACTCACAAGTTCAGTCACTCATACCTTGAGTTGAAAGCAATACAAAAGAAATCTATGTCAAATTCCATTACAAACTCTTGGTATAGAGAGATTAGGTCTCTAATCTTCACTTCCTTGGCTCGATTATTCAATTTGGAGCCTTCTTTCCTTAATTTACATGAATTTCCCTTCAAATTTCACCCAAATTTTGTCTAGGAGTAGTTACGGGGTGCTTGAAGATGAAAAATCGTAAAAAATGTCAAAACTCCTTTTATTTATAGACTCAGCTCCACATTTCGCCCGAAATCAACTTCTAAAGCACTACAATTTTGCCCAAAGTTTGCCTCTATCCGGAGTGAAGAAGCACGACTTATTTTGACTGAAATCCATGGGATTTCAATTGAAATGTGTCTCTGTCTTAGCAACAATTATGCTCGACCATGATTTTGGTCAAAATCCTGGAGGTTTTGGCCGAAATTTTGCTGTCCCAACTCTGGCCTTCAACACTCCATTCAGGTCAAATCCTTCCTTCATAGATCTAATTTTGGTCGAAATTACCTTCAAAATTGGCTCTAAACTTTGAATTTTGGCCTTATTCTCACACCTACATACTTGAAACACTCAATTACGATAAGTGAAGTGAAATCTACATAAAACACGTGATATGTAGGTGAAATGCATGCAAAATGACCTAGAAATGCAACATTCAAACACTCAAAATATATACATTTCACACACATATCAAATTCTACTACGGTCTTAAGCTTACATTAGCTTATCTTTGTGCATTTCGTTCACCATATTACATTCACACACACAGTAGTTGAAAGTTAAATTCCTTTTCACCAAAGGATGACGAAGGTGTGTTTCTTAGTTATGGGCACCTTGCATTAGGCTTACAGGATATGTAACAAGACCACTGAGCGAGTCGAAGTAACATGTCATGTTGTTTTTGATGAAGCTACTTTAGTGCGTAGGACTATGAAAGAGTTGGCATCATAAATGTCAACAGACAAGTGGGCAATGATTATCTTCATCCTAAACTATTTGTTTAGACTAGATCTATGCGGCGCATCAGAACTTCACTGTCTTTCAGATGGTCATGAAGAGTGCCTTCTTAAACTGCGAGCTGAATGACGAAGTCTACAGTGAACAACCTCCAGGGTTTGAAGAGGAAACAAGGTCTACCAGCTGTGGAAGGCTCTTTATGGACTTAAGCAGCCACCGTGAGCTTGGTATAAACCCGTATCTCAATTTCTATGGAAGAATGGCTTCAGAAATAGGAACATCGATAGGACTCTCTTCCTAAGTAAGGAGCTGAATATATTTTGCTAGATAAGATCTATGTGGACGACATCATCTTTGGATCAAATAATCTCGATCTTCGTGAGAAATTTGCCAAATGATGCAAAGTAACATCCAGAAGAGCATGATGGGAAAGATGTCATACTTCTTAGGACTTCAAGTTCAACAAACCCTGAAGGGTATCTTTATCAGCCAGAAGAAGTATACAAAAGATCTTATCAACAAATTATGTTCAGAGAAGACAAATTGCAGAGTATTTCGATGAGCCCACAACCCAGATAACACTAGACGTAAAAGGGGACCAGTGAATCCAAAAAGCTACAGTGGCATTATAAGATCCTTGCTCTGCTTGATAGCCAGCTGGACAAACATTTCATATGTCGTCGGAGTGTACGCCTGATCAATGCTAGAATTGCATATTAATTATAGCACAATGAGCAAATAAATTTATAAATCTAAAGGCTGTCAAACCCACTGAGAATAGTAAATCGAAACTATTTTATGTATTAGATAGGTTTGTCAAATTGTTGTTTGAGTGAATCAATTTCAAAAAGTAGTTTTGCTTCTAGGAATTAACTTTTGAAATAAAATCACAGATCCTAGGGAGTTTAACCAATCTAAGTAACATGCATAAGACAACCAATACAAACCCAATGAATATTCATGGTGGAAAATCTGATAATTTAGAATTAATTCCTCAATCCGACAATTAAAACCTAGATTACTAGCTAGCAAATTTTGCCTTTTGAGTCTCAATTGCTCAAACTAGTCAATCTCGATAAATATGCAAATTAAACCTTATAATTGAATCTTCTACTGGGGACAAAAAACAATTATATCAAATCCGCTCTTCCTATTGTTAATTTTCTCCACTCTAACTATCAACCTAATCTAATTTTCATCTCTCAATCCTTCAAGTGAATTAAATTTTAAAATCAAAACCAGAGAATTTGAACCAATGGTTTTCAACAATGGCTCCACCAGCTCCCACATTGAATCCACGTGGAGGATTCTCAATTCTAGAATGATTAACATAAGAAATTCCTAGGTGATTCCGAGTGTTTTAATTTTTGTCTTGATTTCATTGGTTATCGCCGCGGTAATTGTTTTGGTAACCTCACCCACACAATTCACCTCGGCTGCACTAGAACCACTCAAACTGCTCCCTCCGTAAATATAGTCAGCCTCCATAGGTACAATAGTCATGTTTGGGTCTGAAACTGTTGCACCTGTGGTTCTTCCGGTTTCTATTCTCTCAAACTCCTCTCTTAGCTTCTTGACTTATGCCACCACATCAAATTCCGGAGTTTTTACCATGGCTTTGACTGCCTTATGCCTTTCAGTGGGCCACTGATGGTTGTTCATGGCCATCAATGCTAGCAATCTTATCCCCTCTTCTCCAATTTTAATCATAAGAGAGCCTTCAACTGAGGCATCCACCAATTCCTTCATGTGAGGTGTTAGTCCCTCATAAAAGTGTCAAACCTGCATCTCTAAATCAACCCCATGGCCTGGGCACTTCCTCAATAGCTCCTTGTATCTTTTTCAAGCCTCATCTCATCATACTTCTGGCTGAAGTGGGTGATATTTGATTTCCTTTTGAGAATGATACTTGGTGGGAAGTAGTTGGTTAAGAACTCCGGTCGCAGTTCCTCCCAATTGTTGATTCTACTCCTATCCAAGCTGGTAAACTAGGACTAAGCTCCATCCTTGAGAGAGAAGGTGGACAAATACATCCAAATAGTATCCCGGGGCACTCCGTTCTACTTCACCATATCGTAAATCTCAATGAATTGGTTGAGATGTGCATACGAGTCTTTTATGACCATCCCCGCGAACTAGTTCTTCTGAACCATCTGAATCAACTCTATCTTCAACTCGAAGTTGTTGGCATTGATACTAACTCTAAAACCTGGTTTCTCTTGTTGTGGTAAGAACCGACCCAATATGGGTCTCTATAGCCAGACTATCTCTAATGCCTCTCATTATTGTCTCCCTCATTTAATGCTACGAGTTTGTCAACTTATTTCGTTTGTGTAGCTTGGGCTGCCCTTAGTTGCTCCCTAAGTTGACAGACCTCATTCATGAACTCCCTTTGTTGGTCGAGAGTAGATTCTGCAACGGTGCTTCCTGTTCATTTGCCATTTCAGTTTGTTTTTCTTTTCCTTTCTTTGCATTCCCTTAGTTTCTTCTACAAGTAGCTTCGATCTACAAGTCAAAAGCTTCGAGTTCTTGCCCTTTAGCCCTTGTGTTCATGCACTTGAAATGCAAGAAATAGCAGAATTCAAATTATATCGATCGACACAATATATGTCGTTCAATGCGAAGAAAAACTCTGTGTTGACTGACGCACTGTACATCAGTCAAAACATAGAACAAAAACCCAACTCACGCACAGGACAAAAATAAAAACTCAATCCAACAACTATCCAAACAACCCAATAACAAAATAGATTCTAACTAATCCCCAACAACGGCGCCAATTTGATCAATGCTAGAATTGCATATTAGTTATAGCACAGTGAGCAAATAAATTTATAAACCCCAAAGGTTTTCGAATCCACAAAGAAAAGTATATCGAAATTATTTTATTGTGAATCAATTTTAAAAATTGGTTCTGTTTTTAAGAATTAGCTTTATGAATAAAATCAAATAATTAAAATCACGGATGCTAGGGAATTTAACCAATCTAACTAACTTGCATAAGACAACCAATCCAATCCCAATGATTATTCATGGTGGAAAATTTGATAATTTGAAATTAATTCCCCGGTCTAGCAATTAAGACCTAGATTGCTAGCAAGTGAATTTTATCTTTTGATCTCAATTACAAAAACTAGTCAATCTCGCTAAACCTGCAAATTAAACCCTATAATTGAATCTTCTACTTGAGAAAGAAAACAATTATATCAAATCTTCTCTTCCTATTGTTAATTTTCTTCTCTCATTCTCAAATTAATAACTATCAATCTAATCCAATTTTCATCTCTCGATCCTTCAAGAGAATTATATTTTTAAATCAAACTAGAGAATTTGAACCAATTTAATTAAGGTTTTAATCAACTGAATTACAACATGTAGTTACATGGAGAAAAACCCTATAATCTACTAGGGTTTCTAGCCGGATATACTAAAAACAAAAATTAGAAGGAAAGTAAAGGGTTACATTAAACTTACTTGAAATGTAAAGATGCAGAAAAATAAAGTTTTGGTCCCGGTTTATCAGAGTACAGTATATATACGCAGTGGAAAATAAGTTTGTTCAATTCAGTATAAATGCTTATCCAAGTTGAGAGTGACAACTCAGCTTGGTCTACTCAAAAAGCGCTTAAGTACATGTCGTTAACTTCAGCTTAACAGTCAGTATTCAAAGTATACTCCAACACCTAAATGTTGGGTTTCAAAGCAGTGTTAAGCTATACTGACAGATAAAGAGATAAAGAAATTAAAGTGATATGCGACACAAATGTTTATAGTGGTTCAGACTAAACCATCCTACATCCACTCTTCAGACACTTGGTCTGAAAATTCACTAAGCTCACAACATTTACAGGTGCTACTACAATCTATTGCTTGTCGGTGAATGCCCCGTCCACAGATCTACAAGCGGACTAGCCTAGTCCTTGCTTGGTTCCTCGCTTCGCAGCTCCTCAGAGTGTGGGCGCACCACTCAACCTCCTAGTCGTCAGAATGGGGTGTTTAGAGTTCCCTTGTGAACTTTCTCTTCTGCGGCAGGTTGCCCGTAAGAGTCAGAGTACAAGGTGTACTTGACTGTTCTAGTTTTTCTTGTTGAGAAAAACTACCAAAAGGTAACTCAAGAATACGAAGATTCTGAGTCACGTGTTGACCTAGTGACACACAGAAAGCTGAAATAACCTCGGAAGCAGCTTACCCTCCTAAGCATAAACTTTTGGTGGGAGGTTACAGAACTTGACAATTGAAATTTGAAAGCTTTTTTAGAGCTTTTGTGGTCTCGTATGTATATTCGCGAGTGTGTGTGTGTAACCTTCTTCTTTGATGGTTTCTCTGGTATTTGTACCTGAGATGTTGAAGGTTTGTGTTTTAGACCCGTTAGAGACAAAATGGAAGATGTCCATTCAAATGTCTCTATTGGTTGCAACGTTCGGTGGGTAGGTGTACTTTTAGAAGAGGGCCTACACTTTTTTTTTTTGTCTTTTTCAGACTTTGAAAGCGACGACTCGTCTTTTGTTAGAATGACAATATTTTGCACATATGAGGAATCCTGGACTGAATGTCCTAGGTTGCGAAACTAGAACTTTTGTGCTTTGCAGACTTTAAGGCCTCTCTAATCCTTAAAGTCTGTTCTTGTTTTGGTTCCTCCTCATATGTTCGACCTAGACTAGAAAGTCTATAGTGGTGTAGTCACGTCTTTAGCTCCATGCTGATGACCTAGACTGGATAATCTATGCTGGTGTGGTCATACTTGTAGCTCAGTGCTGATGACGTCATCTCTTCAGTATACTTGATCCCTTTGCTACTCAGTATGGTTCGGGTGATTTAACCATACTATACTGGATTCATATTAAGATGATATTCATACTCTGCTAGACTCTTTTACTTCCAAGCTTGTCATGCATACTGCTTTCTTCTAGCCTGTTGAGTCTTTTGCGCGTACTAAACTTTATGACTTAGTATTGTTTTCAATGTCAGTATCAGCTTGCTATTCGATAAAGAGTCTATTCCAGACTTTACATTCTTGGACCTAAGCTAAAAACTAACTAAGATGGCTTTTACAATCTTTGACCGACCAAAACATCAAATAAAAGGAAGGATATTTCTATCGATTTTCCTAACAATTTCCCCCTTTTTGGTGTGGTCAAAGTCATCTCTAACCTAAGCTAATGAGGAGAGAAGAACTTTAGAGTTTTTACAAGTATGACATTTAGTCCATAAAATCTGAAAGATTACCCCTCAAATTCTATTTTCTACTTAAGATTTTCTCCTTATAATTTTGGTGAGATATTGCTCGATTGATATTTCAAATAAGTTTAGAGCAAATAAATCTTAAGTATGTGAGAGCAAGAAGCTTGTTGATTGCACTGGCGTGCATAACTTTAGCTTATGGAGAACAAAGACTTTTGTTAGACAAAAAGAGATAGTCATTAACAAGTCAGTTTATTAGTTAGTATTTTTTATTATAAGTACAAGGATAAACTAACTCAAGGAAACCTATATAGAACTATTACAGGTCTATACTAGTCTGCTTTTGGTCTTCATCTTCATTTAGCTACAGCCTGTGCATTGAGGGAAGCAGGTTTGATTTTCTGACCATCTTTCTGCTTCCCTCATGCCGACTTTGAGCAGCTTTGTAAGCGTAAGCCTGCTGGCGTTGCTATTGGCAAAGGTAATCCAACAGTAGCGGCAAGACATGCAGGAGGCTCCTTTTCTGGGTATGCAGCTGAGATGAGCAAGAAAAGCTTCCTCTGCACACTTGTCCTGCCCCTCCGGGCTTCTCTACTCATTCGACTGCATGGATTGGTTTCACAGTTTCTGTCCCATTTTCTGCAAAGAGCTCTCATAGATGTGAGCCTAGACCAGTCCATACTTTGACATCTCAAAGTATAAAACAACCAGTAGAGAGAGAGAGAGGGAGAGAGATAGAGATTTTCTCTACCACTACTATTGTTGTTAGAGCTGCTCTGCTCACGGTTCTGATGTCTTCTGCACCTTTCATACTTCTTCCCCCTCTTTGACCGCACCCAAAAAAAGGTAGAATTGGATATATCTGGTGGTTTTGGCTACTTTTCCATTGAGACCAAAATGAAGGGAAGAGAACAACAATGTTTCGAAGTAGTCTATTGGAAGGAAGGGTTCGACAAAAAGGATATTCGCAAGAATAAGCGAAGAGGAACCCTATTTATAGCATTGAAGAACATCAATGTAAAAGATAGATAAATTGAAGGTTGAGATTGTGTACCTTGAAGTCCAATTGATTTCATGGAAATTGGTGACAATTGAGGTGTCTTGTGCCTGCGACGTGCGTCGTGGGATTTGGCATTGCTTTCTTCCTTGAGTCCCAAAAGTGCTGACTTGGCGGGCTGTTGTTGGACCACAAACATCAAAGAAGGTTTAGATGTCTGTTGAGAATCCTTTGCATTTATTAGCATTAAATATGGCGTATCGCATACGCGATCTGGTAGATCAATAGCCTCGCCTTTTGGACTTCACCAAATGTTGTAAGCTCAATAAGATCTTTGCTCAATATGCTTAAACTAAAGAGAGTTCAGCACGGATCTCTGATCACTGTAATTTCTACAGATTAATTATAGAAATAGTGGCAAATAAATTTGTGAGCCCTAAGGTTATCGATCCAGGGGAATGAAGCAACGAAAAATCCTAAATACTAAATCAGACGTTCTTAAAATACTGGTTAGGAAAAGCAATTAAAAAGTTTTGGTTGTTTTGAAAATTGCAATACTTGCTAATGAAAATTAAACAGGAAATTAAAAGGCTTTTGAATTCAAATAAGAGAAGCACAGATTCCAGGGATATCTACCTATCAAGTATGACATGTATGAATGAATTGATTAATTCTCAATTTTAATTCCTCTTCGTAGTGAAAAATCAGAAAAGTATTACGAACTTCTTTGTTGGACAATTCGTAAAGTAGATTAATTAATTACCTATCTCCGCTCGGTCTCAAGATAAATTAACTAACTCCAAAGATCTACAGATTTATTCCTACAATTAATCTCCTTCAGTTACGACAAGAAATCAGATTATATTGTGAAAATCTCTTTCGATTGAAAACTATCACAGTTACATCTCAAGTAATCAACTAGATAATCCTAAGATGTGGCTAGCAAATCAAGATTATGAATAAGCACAGATTTCACAAACTACGAAGGGAAATGGAAAATAATTCAATTAATCACAACATGCATACATTGATAGTTCGAAACCCTAGAATCTGAGAAAGGATTTAGTTACACATATTCATGGTAATATTCATCATAGAAAAATACAACCTGAATTGCATAAAAACTGGAATCCGGAAATCTTCCCGCAGGAACTTGTCTTCAAACATAAAACTCTAAAAACTTATTGGAATCTCTCAAAATCTGAAATCTAGAATGAAACACGATTGGGAATGAGTGGGGGTTCTGAAAAATCGAATTTACAAAGTTATATATAGAGGTGGAGGTGTATCAAATCAAATCTAGGGCTAAAGATATGAAAATTCTCGAATTCAGCCAATTTCCCACGCCAGGAGATCCGCGTCGATCGACGAGGCATCCCCGTCAATCGACGTGGCTTCCAAATCGCCGTCAATAGATGCTGATTGGCGTCTGTCGATGCAGCTTCTCGCCCCTTCTGCGCGGTCTCACGGTTTTGGCCATAACTTCCTCTCCCGAACTCCGATTGACCCGATTCCAGTTGCGTTGGAAAGCTAACTCAAAGCATCATCCATTTACATGCACCAATAGCCCGAATTACTCTTGTGGAAAAACTCTTCACTGCTACTCTTACACGTCACTGCTTTCGGAACGGTTTTCTCATGAGTTTAGGCCTAAAAACCTGCATAAACATCAAAACACACCTAAAACCACCTAATATTGACATCATGCATAAAATATATATATAAACTCAATAAAACTACATAAAATAATATAAAAATAATATAGATAAGTGAGTGAAATAACGAGCTTATCAAATCCCCCAAACTTGAACGTTTGATTGTCCTCAATCAATAGGCAAGAAAGAAATCAAAAGATCAAGTGGTTAAAGTGCAATGCCTCACAAGATTCATCACATTCAAGAACCAAGAATCCACTACCCACAAGCAATTTGAAAGAGACAGAAAATTCATCAACCGTGGAAGAACTCACAGGAAGTGTATCGCTCAACTCTCAAGTGTTTAAGGTAAAGATGAAAGCACTCAAAATCATGTATGAAGAAGTTTCTACCATAGGCTTGTAGATTTTCTAATATCTCCACTGCTAGAATGTGCACACAAGTCTAGAATCAAAAAGGACTTTCATTAGGTTGTAATGTAGGCTTTTTGTGAAAGGTAGGGAAATATGGCCAAGTGACTAAAACCAATCAAGTTGTACTTCCTCAATAAATCCAAACCACCTTCTATTCATCATCCACCTCATCTCCTCAAATATATCAACAAATACACAACCCCTCTCTTTTTCTTTTTTTTTCTTTTTTTTCTAGCTCATATTGAATCTCTTATGCTCTTTTTGATAATTTTATATTCTTTTCTTTTCATAGAGCTTATGAGAATTCTAATTATTTCTTTTGAGCTTCTTTTTGCACACATCTTTTCACCACTAATTTATCATTTCTTATCATCAATTCACTAATCAATCCCCATACATACCACAACTCAAGACCCGAGTGAGACAATACTTTTCTTAATCTCATAGACAAGGAAAGAAAAATTGTACAGGCTCAAAGTGGCTAACTAGGGAAAAATTTATTGTGAAGGGACAGTGTTTAGGATATTGGGTTATCAAAGATGGCCTAAGATCATTTTCTCAACTTGTGCACACTATGTAGTCTCAACACAGAAAATAGGCAAGTTCTAGAGAAATCAAAACACACATGTAAATCTCACATCAAACGAAATTAAGGCTCAAATTTCTCACACAAGGATTCAAAAAAATTTCTTCCACAGTCAATTTCAAATCAGCTCAATCAGCATGCAAGTATAAGTGTCAAATCAGTCATATCATGCGGTATTCTACATTCATAGGCATCTAACCACAATCTCAATCAATTCAATACTCAACCCTCAATCAATTCTAATCTCACAATCTCGTTCAGGTTATCTCAAAACTCAAAAAAATTTCCCACAAAATAGCATAAAATAGAAAGGTACGAAAAATTAAAGACTTAGCATAATAAATAAAAGATAGGGCGTTCCATCTCTTGTCCACATCCCCCCAAACTTATTTCCAACTCGAAGAGTGGAATAAGTTTGAAAATCAGACTAGAGAGGGAACGATACCTGGTAGTTGATCTCAGACATCAACTTTTTTATCCCCTGGAGTCTTCAATCACCATCAGGGAGGTCGGGTCCAGGCAGGTCCTTTCGCGACCTCCTTTCCTTCTTTGTTCTTGATAACTTCCATCCCCCATTTCTTGGTGCCTTTCAATGTCCCCCCAATGGCGGACTTGTACTTCCGTAGAACTCGAAGTAATTTTTCCAACTTCCCATACCTAAGGTGTGCCGGAAACATCTTGAGTTTCAGAACCAGCGGATCAGAGTTAGATTGCAGTTTTCCCCGATTTGCGTCGGTTGACATGGGTGAAACTGCCGCAATCCCTTTTCTACGTTGCGCTGTTTCTGCCGATGAAAACTCCATCTCTGTCTTCCGTCGTGCGTCGATCGATGAGACCATAGCATCGATCGATGAGGATCCAAAGGCTGCGTCGATCGATGTGTGGTCTGCGTCGATCGACGTGGAGGTGTTTCCACTTTTTCTCTTCTTTTTCTGGCTGCGTCGGCTTGGCAACTGCTTCTGTTTGTTCTCTTTTTCATGTGTTATCCCCTTAGATACATCCAACTGTATCACCCGATCCGCGAACTCATCGTCCGTCTTATCCAAATCTGCTGACAAAAACAAAGAGTGTAGTAAGCGGTTCTCGAGAAAATCCGGATCAATTTTAAGAGGAGAAAAGGGAGAGGAAATCACCGGATTTGAACATTTGATCATGTGACACTCTTCCTGGTAGCTCCCTTCATTACGCTTCTGCACTGCTTTGTATATGGGGAAGGTGACCGACTCATCATTAACTCAGAACGTCAGTTGCCATCTCGAATATCGATCAATGCCCCTCCGGTCTTCAGGAATGGTCTTCCTAGGATCAGAGGAATGTTTCGATTCTCCTCCATATCAAGCACCACAAAGTCGGCTGGAATAATAAAATACTTTACCTTCACCAACACGTCTTCCACGATGCCTTTCGGGTAAGTAACTGATCGATCCGCCATCTGAAGTGAGATTGTTGTGGGCTTGATGTTTCCGATCTTCAACCGCTTGAAGATTGACAGCGGCATTAAGTTGATGGATGCGCCGGAATCGTAAAGGACCTTCTCAAAGGACACTCCTCCAATGACACAGGGGATCGTGAAGGATCCCGGGTCCTCTCTCTTTAGCGGCATCTTCTTTTGGATGATCGCATTGCATTCCTCGAACAAGTTGACCTTCTCGTGCTCCATGAAGGGTCTTTTCTGAGAGACCATGTCCTTCTGAAACTTGATGTACCCGGGCATCTCACGCAATGCTTCTACCAGCGGAATGTTGATTTGCTCCTTCTTCATGTTCTCCAAGAAGCGTGCATACCTCTCGTTCATCTTTGCTTTAGCAAAACGCTGCAGGAACGGCAGGGGAGGCTTATACATTGGCAGAGCAGGGGCGGCCGTCGATCGACGAGGGTCAGCCTCGGTCGACGGAGGTTTTGGTTCCTCGTCGATCGATGGGGAAGCATTGTCGATCGACGGGGCTTCGCCTGTGATGACTTCTTCTTCTTTCTCGGCTTCTCCTTCATCTCTAGTATCTGTCCCTGCTTGCTTGGGCCCTTCATATGTTTTTCCCCCTCCCAGTGTGATGGCATTCACCTGGTTCCTCTGATTCTGGTTCTTGGGGTTCATCTGAGTATTGCTCGGAAGTTGCCCCGGCTTGTGCTGGGCTCCGAGGGCATCAACGATCTGGCTGACCTGGGTTTCTATGATTTGTACATGCTTCTGCACCTGGTCCACTTTAGTGTCCACGGCTGCAATTTCTTGCTTCAACTTGGCTACAGTATCAGTAGAGCCTTCTATGAACTTGGCCAAAATCTCCTCGAGATTTGGCTTCTTCTTCTCCACTATTGCTCCTTCTTGTACTCCAAATCCTGGTGGTGGTTGCTCTGCTGCTTGTGGGTTCGCGTAGGAAAATCCAGGATGGTTCCTCGCATGATTGTAGGTATAGGGCTGGTTATTCTGCTGATTGTGTTGCTGGTATCCTCCTCGGTAGTTATCTTGATAACCGCCCCTTTGAATGAAATTTACAGTGGCACAATCCCCCTCAGACGGAGCTTGCACTGGCTCTACTGCAGCAACTGTTTTCCCCTGCTTCAGTGCAGCGAAGTCTTCTCTTAACTTTTTCAGCTCTGCTGCCAAATCAGGATGTTCGGCAACTTTCTTCACCACTTTCTCCTTCTCGACCACCATCACAGGCCGAGTTCGGCTTGAGGACCACCGTTGAGTGTTGTTAGCCATCTTTTGGAAGAACTTCATGGCTTTCTTTCCACTTTTCGTCATGATTGTGTCTCCTAGTGTGGTGTCCACCAACTTGGTTGTCTTATCATTGAGCCCTTCATAGAATGCTTCGGCTTGTTCTCCTGGCGGAAAACCATGTCCGGGGCATGATCTCAGCAGCTCTTTGAATCGATCCCACGTCTCACTGAAGCTCTCGTCAGGCCTTTGAGCGAACCTGATGATTTCTTTCTGTTTTTACCTGATAACATTCGGAGGGAAAAAGTTCCCTAGAAACTCATTCCTCAATTCGGTCCACGTGCCTATGCTTCCTTTGTCCAGTGCGGGGAACCATGATTGTGCCTTATCCCTCAGAGAGAATGCAAATAGACGCATTCGGATGGCACTCTTGCTGACTCCTCCAATCTTGACTGTGTTGCAGAGCATCAGGAACTTATCCAGATGTGCATAAGGGTCCTCAGTAGCCCTTCCTCCGAATTGATTTTGTTGCACCATCTGCACCAATCCGGTCTTTAGCTCAAAATTGTTGGCATTGATGCCAATCCTGAAGTATGTCTCCCTGAACCGAGGTTTATACCGGTTCTGCATGTGTTGGGAAATTTGGCTAAGTTTCCTCTCCCCAGTAGCTACTTGTTTAGATTCTAGTTTGGTGTTTTGGTGGATCAAATCCTAAGTCCTACCAGCGTCAGTTGTCTCTAGATAGCTCTAGATCTCAAATGTAAAGTCCTGTTTAGGTCTTTTGAGTTGTAAGTCGCAGCTGATCAAGACTCATGCTGGCTACTGTTCACCAGCATGAGATGTACTTACCAGTTGAGAAAAGTCTCACCAGCAAGCGACTGACAAGACTCGTGCTGACACTGTTCATCAGCATGAGAAGAGCTAATGACTGGCTACTGTTCACCAGTTGGGAAGGTTTTCATCAGCAGGGAGCTGACAAACCTTATCAGCAGAATAGGTGTTCTCACTGACACTGTTCACCAGCGGTGAAGCCACCAGTCATGGGAGATTCCAAGAGTTAACATCAGACATATCGGTAGACTTAGATTGTGCCAGCGCAAGTCACCAGCAGAGACTGCCAGCACAAGATCACCAGAATGTTCTACCAGTCGGATGTTACCAGCAGAATTCAAGATTCACTCTCCCAGAGTCTTAGAGACAAAAAGAAGATTCGTCTGAGGAATAAACTGACAAAGTATGACTTTAAGGGAGGATACCTTAAAGTCTATCAGTTCAAGACACCAGTTCCGATTCCTCGTACTGACGAATAGTGCCGTTCTGACATAAAGAGATCAATGTCAGATAAAGTGGACAAAAGCATGGCGCTTTCCGGAAATTCCTACCTGCCGCCGTCAGAAGGACATGCGAGGACAGAGACCTTTTCCGGATGAGTCCAAACGGCTAGAAGTTTGAATGGGATCCCGCGTCTATAAATACCTGGGATCCATCAACATTCAATACTTCTTCTCTCGCTCAACTACCGAAAGTCAGAAACTTTATTACAAGCAAGCAACTCTTTCGAGGCCTTTATAAAGGCTATCCGTGTGTTGATTTATTCAAACACGAGACTTCAAGCTTCCAGCTTGTAAGTTATTGATCTCTTTGGTGTTCTTTCTCTTCCGAGGAAGTTCACAGCAGCTCTTGTGCTAGCCAGCACCTGAGTTATTACGGGCTTTTTGCCGTATTGAGAAGACACATTCTTGGGAGAACTAAACACCCACGCAGTCAGCTAAGGAGGTTGAAGTGACGTGCTCGCACTCCAACAGCTGATCAGAGTTGAAGAAGGACAAGGCCGGGAGCGGTTGATCTAGTGAACTGGTGGACGAGGCATTCACCAGCTAGAGATAGATCGTAGGACGCTTGTACCTGATTACTCTTAGTGAAATTTCCAGTGCTACGACTGGAGAGTGGACGTAGATCAGTTGATCGAACCACTATAAATCCTTTGTCTTTTATCAGCTTTCTGCATTTCATACTGATTTAAAACCCAACACCCAAGTGCTGGTGTATATCTGAAAACTGATATAACTGTGCAAACAAGGCTAAAAACATTCTAAGTCTTGAGCTACCAGCTGACGAGCCAGTTGCCAGTCAGCTGAGTACTCAGAGTGCCAGTTGACTTACCAGCTGACAAGGTCCCAGTCAGCTGAGTAACCAGCAGAGCGCAAGAAACGAATTAACACATTTTCCGCTGCCAAGTTATACCCTGATAATCCGGGACCAACAAGTGGTATCAGAGCGGACGGTTCTTATAGACCGTTCGTATCTGAGTCGCTTAGGACAGTGATCCGCGTTTCCTTGCACTCTCTTCTTTTTGCTTGTCTGTTTGATTAGCTCAGGTACATCAAGATGAATATTCCGAAGCTACTCGACTACAAGTCTGTGAAGCATGATACATGGCGGAAGAGGACTCTTATCTCTCTAAAGAGCATTCATCCAGAGATGAAAGATGTGCTAGAGACAGGGCCGATTGAGATCACCAAGATTCAGCACCAGCTAGGAGATCGTCCAGCTGCCGTGATCCCAAAGCCCCAAGACGAATGGAATGCTGAGGACAGGAAGCGGAATCAGTTGGATTCCATTGCTCATGAACTGATCCTGGCATGTCTTCCAGAGTCATTGATGGAGGATACACTCCAGTTCAACAATGCCAAGGGAGTATGGGATTATCTTGATAGTCTAGGTCAAGAAACTGATCAAATGAAACGCAACAAATTGCAGGTTGCGGTGGACAAGTATGAGTCCTTCCAGATGCTACCTGGAGAAACCATCAAGGAGATGGAGGCGAGATTCAACGCCATCGTCAGCGAGCTAAAGTCCCTGGACAGGAGTATTCAAATGAAGATCTTAATGCCAAGATCCTATCCAAGATGCCCAAGGAGGACTGGTTCGTGAAGACCACAGCTCTGAAGGAGAAGGACCTGTCCAAGATGACTCCCAAGGAGTTATTTGCTCAGTTGCAGGCACACGAGTGGGACATCCAGATGGTGAACAAGAATGAGGCCATCCGGAACATCGGATCCCCCAGCATCAAAGCTCGAGACGAAGCTTATTTCGTCAAGAAGGACTTCAATTGGAAGCACAAGAAGCCCCTCCATGCTGACAGATCTGCTGCCCAGCACAACCAGCCGAAAGAGATCCCAGTCACATCGGGATCTAACTCAAAAGACGGCGAGAGCTCTATCGCAGATCTTGAGCAACAGATGAAACGACTGGCTTTCCTTCTGGAGAAAGCCAAGTCAAAGCAGGGAGTATCTCTGAGCTCAACTGACGGAAAATTCGTCAAGAGAGCTCCCCGTGCTTGCTACCAGTGCCAATCCCCTGATCATTTAAAGTTTGAATGTCCACAGGTGGACAAAAATGAGCGGGAAAGGCTAAAGAAGCTCTTTGAAGAGCGCGCCTCCAAGGCCGTTGCCAAGGCTATGCTGACCAGGACTGAGGTGCCTGACATACCCGACCATGATGATGGGGAGTATGCGTCAGACGAGGAGTCAGAAGAGGAAGCTCTACTGGCACTCATGGCAGCTTTTGGGGAGGAGTCAGCTGAAGGAAGTGCTGACAGTGAAGAGGCACTTGCAGCTGATGATCAGGTACAATCATCAGCTTCCCCAATGCATATCATGCCTTCTATTTGTTTAGACGATTCTGAGTCGCGTTGCTCCGACTCAGAAGCTGTCACTTTAGACATTCTTCAAAAAGAATTTTTAAAATTTTATGAAATAAAGAATGTCTTGGCTGGCGAAAATGCTTCGCTGAAAGATCAAATTTCTGTTTTGACCAAGGAGATTGAAAAATCGAGGTCAGTCAGTGAAGAGCTAGCCACTTTGAAAAAGAATCACTTTGAGTTGCTCCAAGATTTTCAAATTACAAAAACTGAGCGAGATAATTTTCACGATCTCGTTCTGGAGCAAGAAAATAGAATAAATAAGGCTCAAAGGATTTGGAAAAGGCTCTATCTCATTGGAGAAAGCCTTCTGATAAGTCCGGGTTGGGATTTACAAAAGATTTGAGCATAAATCAGCCCGAACGAATCAGTACTGGTAAGGGTAAGGGCAAACTGGTAAATGCATCAGCACCAGCTGGTAATACCAGTCAGTCCCGTGTGGCTGATCAGCATAGGAACCATAAGTCCAGATACATAGGTGAGTCATCAAGACAAAATCCTCAACTGGCAAGATCCTCTGCTGACAGGACGCCAGCATACCCGAAGACGCAGACTAAGCCAAATTATTCTAAGGCAAGGAAGTCAGCGTCAGCTGCCAGTGGAATCCGACAGCCAGCACCAGCTGTCCAGAGATTCCACGCCCAACCTTACAAGTATGCCAGTTGCCAGCATGCTTACAAGGGATCCAAATCTCAGCGGAATACTGAGAGAAGGATATTTCCCGATAGGAGGAACACCTATCGGAGGCCTGAGCCCAATCAAAACCTTTTCTCAAGGGCTGGGAAGGCTATTCATCGTGGTCCACAATTCCAGAGACCACCAAGGCAACACATGCGGTCGGAAAGAAATTTCCGACACCCTCAGAGGAAGAATACTTCCAGAGGAACCGCACACACAGACACACCTTCCAAAAACAAATCCATGCATTATTTTAAAAGGAAGGGAAAGGCCACAAGTGATGTCAGCAAGTGTAACACCGAGCTGAAGATTACTCAAGTCTGGATTCCAAAAGGAATGATCCAGAGATCTAACCCTGCAGGACCCGCTGATGATCGGGGACCTAAATAATTTCATTTTCTTGCAGGAACAGGATCATGCAACACAGCTTCAGAGATCGAGCGAGTGGATCATAGATAGTGGTTGCTCGGCTCATATAACTGGTGAGGAGTTCCTATTTTCTGAGCTCACCAAGGTCAGAGGACCTCCAGTTATTTTTGGTGATAACTCCAAGGGCAGAGTTATTAGCAAGGGCTGCATCGAGAAGGATGATGTCAGAATTGTGAATGTATCCCTTGTCACCAATCTGAAGCACAACCTCCTGAGCATCAGTCAGCTGTGCGACAATGGTTATACCATTGTGTTTGACAAATCAGGGTGCCAGATCAAGAATGAAGAGTCTGGCGAGACCAAGCTGAAAGGTGTCAGGAAAGGAGGTCTCTATGTTGTTGACTGGCAAAGCGGGAAGACTGATACATGCTTTGTAGCCACCAGTTCCATGGAAACTAACTGGCTGTGGCACAAAAGGTTAAGTCATCTAAATTTCAAAACTATTAATTATCTAACCAAGCATGATCTTGTAGATGGTCTTCCCAAGGGCGGGTTCAAGAAGGAAGGAATTTGCAAAGCTTGCCAGCAAGGCAAACAAACTAGGAAGTCCTTCAAGAACCAGTC
>JAPKLW010000150.1:806042-827296 GCA_026898455.1 Plectranthus barbatus | reverse complement strand
GTTTGGGACTTGGTGGAGAGACCATCACATCAGTCAGTGATTGGCACCAAGTGGGTTTTCAAGAACAAGCGAGATGAGAATGGCACCGTGGTCAGAAATAAAGCTCGTTTAGTTGCCAAAGGTTACAGGCAGTGTGAAGGGATCGATTTCGATGAGACCTTCGCACCAGTTGCCAGAATGGAGGCGATACGGCTGTTCCTTGCGTATGCAGCGTATCACGGCTTCACAGTATTCCAGATGGATGTGAAGAGCGCCTTCTTGAATGGCGAGCTAAAAGAGGAGGTTTATGTTGAGCAACCTCCAGGCTTTGAAGTTGGCACCAAGGTGTACAAGCTGAGAAAGGCCCTGTATGGATTGAAACAGGCGCGCAGGGCGTGGTACGAAACGCTGTCACAATTCCTTATCAGCAATGGATTTCGGAAAGGGAAGATTGATAGAACCCTTTTCCTTCTCAAGGATGGAGGTGACATGCTGATGGTGCAGATCTATGTTGATGACATCATATTCGGATCAAGGAATATAACTCTCTGCGAGAAGTTTTCTCAACTGATGCAGACATCATTTCAGATGAGTATGATGGGCAAGTTAACATACTTTCTCGGACTCCAGGTCCAGCAGTCAGCTGATGGAATTTTTATCAGCCAGCGAAAGTATACGAAGGAGTTAATTCAGAAGTATTGCCCAGAGAAAACTAAGTCCCTCAGAATACCTATGAGCACCAGTTGTCAAATATTTCTTGATGAGCAAGGTGAATCAGTTGATCCTACCATCTACCGAGGAATCATTGGATCACTTCTCTATCTCACAGCCAGCAGACCCGACATCTCGTACTCAGTCGGAGTGTGTGCCAGATTTCAAGCCAATCCGAAAAAGTCACACATGGAAGCTGCAAAGAGGATAGTGAAATATCTGAAGGGGACTGAATCTCTTGGAATATGGTATCCCAGAAATGATGAACTTACACTCATTGGATATTCAGATTCAGATTTTGATGGATGCCGTATAGATCGAAAGAGTACCAGTGGTACGTGTCAGTTTCTAGGACACAAGCTAATCAGTTGGTTTAGCAAGAAGCAGCACTCAGTTGCTACATCTACCACTGAAGCTGAATATGTTGCCGCTGCCAGTTGCTGTGCTCAAATTATTTGGATCAAGCAACAACTGGAGGACTATGAAGTGGACACTGGCTGTGTTCCAATCTATTGCGACAACAACAGCGCTATGTGCATCACGAAGAATCCGGTTCACCATTCTAGAACCAAGCACATAGATATTCGACATCACTTCATACGTGATCATGTCGAGAAGAAGGATGTCAGCGTGGACTACATCAGAACCGAAGATCAATTGGCTGACATCTTCACCAAGCCACTACCAGAAGCAAGATTCAAGGAGTTGTGCATCAAACTCGGTCTTCTAGAGATTGATGCGAGCCCAAGTGTTGAGGAAGAATGAGTCCCAGCTCTCATTCTGTTCTTGGTCTTCAGGAGGATGCTGATTACGACTAAGTCCAAGCTCTTAGTTGTTTTCATTCAAGTGGTATCACTGATGATTACTACTGGCGAAACTTATCCCTTAATTGTCTAAGGAAATAAGTCCCAGCTCTCATTTCAATTTGCCAGCATAAACCATCAGTTCAAGCGAAATTGGGTCCCAGTTCCCAATTTCAAGCGATGATAAGAAGTGGATTTCTTGAAAGAGAAGATGACGCGGAATAAAATTGACTCCAAGCTCTCAATTTTCTTATCCTTCGAGTTGTCAGCAGACAACTGGCGATTTCCTACGACTGACTCGGGTGCCAGTCGTAAGTACCAGCTGTCAACTGGTAAGGAGGCCACGCTGACAGGGGGAAGTATTCAACTGGCATATAACTGTTGACCAGTTATACTACTGATGACCAGTTGAGTCCCAGCTGTATCAGAAAAGGCGGGATTGTTCAAATCCGACTTGCGTGTACAGCCCTCAGAATTTAATGCGGCATTTAATGCCACATTTAATGCGCACAGTGACTGCGCAGTCCG
The DNA here is from genome assembly GCA_026898455.1 of Plectranthus barbatus. Taxonomy (NCBI): domain Eukaryota; kingdom Viridiplantae; phylum Streptophyta; class Magnoliopsida; order Lamiales; family Lamiaceae; genus Plectranthus; species Plectranthus barbatus. The sequence goes on along the minus strand of JAPKLW010000150.1, from coordinate 825,275 downwards.
ACGTTTGGGTGCCACCAATCGCTGCGTGCCACGTCAGCCCCACGGCGTAGCCCACGTCAGCACGACCGCGCACGTCGCACAGGGAACCGGGCCTGCTGATGACCGTCGATCCTCGCTTGCTAAGCGCTGATTCTGGACGTCTGATCCTGCATGGCCCCAAGTATAAATACCCGATCACTTCCTTCGGGTTAACCTTTATGTTTCCCTACTTTCAGAACCCTACCTTCAAAATTCTCTCATCTTTCCTTGAGATTTTCTGAAACTTGAATATTTCTGAAGTCATGGCATCATCTTCTCAACCTCCAGCTGATAACCCTCCATCTACACCTACATCATCCCAGCCTGGTTCGCCAGACCTACCCCTCGCTGAAGCCCATATGCCAACATATACTGGCATAGTGAAGATTGAAGATGTGGATTACACATATCCGTTCGCCCGACTGGTTCAGTTGAACAGACCGACGACCAGGGGACAGCTCTCAAACGCGCAGGTCAGGGCTGCTCAGGTCCAGAAAGAGAAAATATTGAATGCAAAATTGGCCCTGAAAAATTACGGGGAGGAGCTGATGGAGATGATTGACCGAGAAGATCTCCGACAGTACCTGACGGCGACACCCCAAACATTTCATCCACACATGGTAGCCGAGTTCTACGCTCGGGCCGTGATAGCTGACGACAGGAAGTCTTTCACCACTTCCGTTTTTGGTCACCTGATCACCGTCACTGCGGAATACCTCGCCGATCTTTTCGGACTGAGGAATGAAGGAGAAGATGTGGCCACGTATCTTCAGGATGATACGGCGGAATTCCGGAGGAGGTGGGCGCAGTGGAAAAGGCCAGAAGTCACCGCCTTCCGGACTGGCATGAAGAAGTCCGAGATGGAGGAGTACTGGCAGATGGTGTGCGACATTGTAGTTCGCATGCTACAATGTGAAGTCGGCTCGTACGCCGAGTTGAGCCTGCGGAAGTTCTCCGTGATGTGTGCCCTGGTGGATGGGATTCAGGGCAACTGGGCTGAATTTTTCTTCGGCCGGTTGCTGGAGAATGTGGCGCGGAATGTCATCGTGCCAACGGAAGGGAGATTTGCCCACGCCGTATCCTTCGGGCTGAGGATCAGCCACATCCTGGAGATGGAGTTAGGTGATGGCGTGGATCAGGGGGAACAACTGGTTGGTTCCGACTTCATACCAGCCACGAAGGCGAAACTGCCCCACCCAGATTACAAGAAGCCACGAAGGCTGAAAGGGAAGTCAGCAGTGGACCCTGCTGAGGTCGTTTCTGAGGAGGACTCAGAAGACCTGGGAGAACAAGTGCCAGCTGTGGCTCTCCCACTGACTGAGGAGGCAAGGGCTCAGTTGAAGAGGAAGCTGGAGACGGAGTCTCTTTTCGAGACTATGGAAGGCGCGGTGGCTGAGGCGACTGGTATCCACCCACGGGACGTACAACTGGTTCCAGTCACCAAGAAGCCATCCCACAAGAAGCCTAAGACCTCCCAGCACCAGCAGCCACCATCAGCTGTTGCATATGACCCTGAGTCTGGGAAGATCTCCATCCCAGTCAAGAAGTCCGTCTTGGGACTGACTGAGGAGGAGACCCTCGAAAGGATGACTCGCAAGAGGAAGCGCATCCAGACCAGAGCTCAGAAGCTGGTGGAGCAGGCGAAGAAGGAGCAGCAAGCCTCCGTAGTCAGGAAGAAGCAAGCCCAGGCCAGGCTGAAGGCCTTGGCTGACCAGCAGAGGAGAGAGGCAGAGCTGGCAGCCAGGGATGAGAGGTTTGCCAAAATCAAGGCCGAGACAGAGGCCAGGCGCCAGGCAGAGCTGGCAGAACAGATGAAACTGGCGGCCAAGGGCAAAGGAAAAGCGCTCCAAATCTCAAGTGCCGGCCGACCAGCACCAGCCCCACCAGGCGAGCTCCTACCTGAGGAAACTTTCGAACACCTGCAGGTGATGGGTGTTGACGAAGACGTAATGTCTATCGTGGACCAGTACCAGGAGCAAGAGGAAGGTACTAGTGGAGGTGAGGACATCCCACTGGCTGCGCAAGGGGAAGCCAGTGGAGGAGCTGCAGAAGACCCACTGGCCGCGCAAGGGGGTGCCAGTGGAGGAGTAGAAGAGCGGGCGACCACCCCGGTACAACTGGCGAGCTTCTCGGATGTCAGTTCTGAATCCGAGGATGAAGAAGAACCAAGGGCTGAGGAGCCAGAGCAGGAGCCAGCTGCGGAGGTGGTTCATCACTCAATGGTGCAGAGGATGGAGCCAAGGGATCTGTTCCCAGACATTGATGATAAGGCTCGTCGTCCTGCCAGTCGCCCCCGATCTACAGATGCTTCGACTTCAACTTCCGGGCGACCAGCAGCATTCTCTACATCACCAGTTAGGCGTGCTCGAACTGAAAGGCGCCCTTATATGCTCTGCATCCAAGAGCATCAACTGGTTGATGAGGATACTTTCCAGGCACGAGTGACAGGGGTGCACCGGTGGGAGCAGCGCGGGGAGATGGCTTTTTATAACTCAAGAGTGCCAGAGCCATCTGCATTCAACATCATACCCTTCAGCGGACTCCCACACCAGTCGGTCTATGCCTCCAGAATCACTGACTGGTGCCTGCCCCTGCAGCCAGTGGAATATTACAACTCCACTCTCTATGAGTATGCTGAGAACATCACGGTGGAGGTGGAAAATGCCGTCAATGACGAGATGATATCCAGCTACCGTAGACTCTGGAGGGTGGATCCGGAACTATGTCTGGAGTTCCGGAGATGGCGGATTTTTGATATATGCCAGCGCCTGCTGACTGTGGAGAAGCGGGCGGTTCTCTATGCCAGGCTGGGTCTTGGCTACTGGAGAGCGGAGGAGGAGTGGGCTAATGCTTTCATGGGCACTGATCCTGAGTACCCCCAGCAGCTGTCTACAAGGAGGATCCAGCGCCGCTTGCTGAAGATTGCACAGTATAGGCAGCTGACTGGAAGCTCCGGCCTCCCGCCACAGAAAAAGGTCAAGTTACCTTTCCTCCAGTTCCGAGTCACCAGTCGGGGGTACCAGCTAACGTACGCGCTCCGACGCCTCAAAGTGCTGGTTACCCTCCCAAGGATCCCTCCCTACCATGCTATCCTGTTCGACATGGCTGCCTGCGCCTTGCTGGTAGACCACATTGTGGAGGAGGATCCTTCTAGTGGTTTGTGGCTGACCCTTGCCGTCCCTCCTGTTCCTATTGTCTCGGGCGATCTCGTCCCTGATCATATGGACTGGCAAGTGGTGGATTTCACAGCCCCACCCGTTTTTGACGAAGTCCAGCCAACTCCAGCTGGGGTGCCAGTAGCAGAGCCAGCAGCTGCTGTATCAGCCGAGGAGTCAGCAGCAGCTGATGCACCAGTCTTGGAGCCAGCAGCAGCACCAGCGGAGGAGCCAGCCCCGATGGAGATATCAACTGCATCTGAACCAGCAGCGGCTCCTTCCGCAACTGATGTCCCTTCCTCTTCCATTGAAGTGTCAGCACAGCAAATCTCCGAGATCCATCCCCCTGCGCAGCTGCTTGCAATCATTGATGCCAGGATGGACCAGCGCTTCACCAGCTTCCGAACCGAGATGACTCAACAAATGGAGTCATTCACCGCTGGAGTGTCCTCCTTTTTGGCGCGGATCCAAGAGGGGGAAAGTGCGCGAGCACGTGTTGAGGCTGAGAGAGCCCGTCTTGCTGAAGAGGAGAGGAGGATAGCTGCTGAGGAAAGGGAGAAGAGCAGACAAGATATGGCAGTGCTCACTGAGATCCTGAGGTCCTTAACCAGCAGAACTCAATCACCAGGATCATCTTCTCAGCCATAGTCTAGCTTCTTCATTTTGATGTAAGTATTTGTATCTCTAGACTAGTCAGTTTTCTATCCTGTACTTGTAACTGCAACATATTAATGGATTGATTACTGACAAGTTGATGACAATTCCTCATTGTCCAACAAATTGTCTGAGTATTTACTTACCAGCTGAACTTACACTTCCAGTGTAATCAGCACCAGCACTCGTATCACACACTTTAAATCTTTTTGCTCTGATCTCAATTCTCATATTTTAAACGAGCAATATCCCTTTTGTTTGAGGGGGAAGATTTTAGTTAGAGCTGATGTGAGGAAGTGGTTTCATGGGTTTAGATCTGATAGGTTTATCTTGTAAAACCCTGAAATACTTTGTAACTTTCCTCATCAGCTGAGTGCTCGCTGGTTAGGCTTTGATCGCACCAAAAAGGGGGAATTTTTTGGGAAATTTGGCTAAGTTTCCTCTCCCCAGTAGCTACTTGTTTAGATTCTAGTTTGGTGTTTTGGTGGATCAAATCCTAAGTCCTACCAGCGTCAGTTGTCTCTAGATAGCTCTAGATCTCAAATGTAAAGTCCTGTTTAGGTCTTTTGAGTTGTAAGTCGCAGCTGATCAAGACTCATGCTGGCTACTGTTCACCAGCATGAGATGTACTTACCAGTTGAGAAAAGTCTCACCAGCAAGCGACTGACAAGACTCGTGCTGACACTGTTCATCAGCATGAGAAGAGCTAATGACTGGCTACTGTTCACCAGTTGGGAAGGTTTTCATCAGCAGGGAGCTGACAAACCTTATCAGCAGAATAGGTGTTCTCACTGACACTGTTCACCAGCGGTGAAGCCACCAGTCATGGGAGATTCCAAGAGTTAACATCAGACATATCGGTAGACTTAGATTGTGCCAGCGCAAGTCACCAGCAGAGACTGCCAGCACAAGATCACCAGAATGTTCTACCAGTCGGATGTTACCAGCAGAATTCAAGATTCACTCTCCCAGAGTCTTAGAGACAAAAAGAAGATTCGTCTGAGGAATAAACTGACAAAGTATGACTTTAAGGGAGGATACCTTAAAGTCTATCAGTTCAAGACACCAGTTCCGATTCCTCGTACTGACGAATAGTGCCGTTCTGACATAAAGAGATCAATGTCAGATAAAGTGGACAAAAGCATGGCGCTTTCCGGAAATTCCTACCTGCCGCCGTCAGAAGGACATGCGAGGACAGAGACCTTTTCCGGATGAGTCCAAACGGCTAGAAGTTTGAATGGGATCCCGCGTCTATAAATACCTGGGATCCATCAACATTCAATACTTCTTCTCTCGCTCAACTACCGAAAGTCAGAAACTTTATTACAAGCAAGCAACTCTTTCGAGGCCTTTATAAAGGCTATCCGTGTGTTGATTTATTCAAACACGAGACTTCAAGCTTCCAGCTTGTAAGTTATTGATCTCTTTGGTGTTCTTTCTCTTCCGAGGAAGTTCACAGCAGCTCTTGTGCCAGCCAGCACCTGAGTTATTACGGGCTTTTTGCCGTATTGAGAAGACACGTTCTTGGGAGAACTAAACACCCACGCAGTCAGCTAAGGAGGTTGAAGTGACGTGCTCGCACTCCAACAGCTGATCAGAGTTGAAGAAGGACAAGGCCGGGAGCGGTTGATCTAGTGAACTGGTGGACGAGGCATTCACCAGCTAGAGATAGATCGTAGGACGCTTGTACCTGATTACTCTTAGTGAAATTTCCAGTGCTACGACTGGAGAGTGGACGTAGATCAGTTGATCGAACCACTATAAATCCTTTGTCTTTTATCAGCTTTCTGCATTTCATACTGATTTAAAACCCAGCACCCAAGTGCTGGTGTATATCTGAAAACTTATATAACTGTGCAAACAAGGCTAAAAACATTCTAAGTCTTGAGCTACCAGCTGACGAGCCAGTCGCCAGTCAGCTGAGTACTCAGAGTGCCAGTTGATTTACCAGCTGACAAGGTCCCAGTCAGCTGAGTAACCAGCAGAGCGCAAGAAACGAATTAACACATTTTCCGCTGCCAAGTTATACCCTGATAATCCGGGACCAACAGCATGGCTTCCTCTTCTTCCTCATCGTCAGATTTCTCTGGAGGGTCCTGATTGTCGTCCTCTTCATCGTCAGGCTTGTCCTCAAACAGTGGGTTATGGCGAAGATCCCTTCCATTCGGATTGTTCCTCTCGAGGTCTCTTTCCAGATGGTACTGTTGGATTTGCACCCTCATAGCTTGGACTTCTTGGAGAAGCACAACCTGCTCCTCTGCAGTTAGCACTGGTGGAGGCGGTGGTACGTTATCTTCCATTGTGTGATTATTCGAGCTTTCCTGAGCACGCTTATTCCTTCGGATCTTTCTGCAGGTGGCTTCAATGTCCGGATAGTAATACAGCAGGTCCTTTCCTCTAGCTCTTGTGCTCATGCACTACCTGTACAGCAAAGGAGGTAGTGAAGTAAGTCTAAAAATAAACGAAACGAACTGAATTTAGAAAACTGAGCCTCTGAAACGACAAAGGCGTCGATCGACGAGAAGAAGAGTCGATCGACGGAAAGAAAAATAACTTCGTCGATCGACGGGAAATACGAAAAAATACGAGGAAAATTCAGAAAGTACGAAAATTACAACCTAAAGCAATATTTCAATCACAGACTTAATAGTAAGATTAATTCTATTCTTTCCCCAAAAACGGCGCCAATTTGATCACTGTAATTTCTACAGATTAATTATAGAAATAGTGGCAAATAAATTTGTAAACCCTAAGGTTATCGATCGAGGGGGATGAAGCAACGAAAAATCCAAAATACTAAATCAGACGTTCTTAAAATACTGGTTAGGAAAAGCAATTAAAAAGTTTTGGTTGTTTTGAAAATTGCAATACTTGCTAATGAAAATTAAACAGGAAATTAAAAGGCTTTTGAATTCAAATAAGAGAAGCACAGATTCCAGGGATATCTACCTATCAAGTATGACATGTATGGATGAATTGATTAATTCCCAATTTTAATTCCTCTTCGTAGTGAAACATCAAAAAATTATTACGAACTTCTTTGTTGGACAATTCGTAAAGTAGATTAATTAATTACCTATCTCCGCTCGGTCTCAAGATAAATTAACTAACTCCAAAGATCTACAGATTTATTCCTACAATTAATCTCCTTCAGTTACGACAAGAAATCAGATTATATTGTGAAAATCTCTTTCGATTGAAAACTATCACAGTTACGTCTCAAGTAATCAACTAGATAATCCTAAGATGTGGCTAGCAAATCAAGATTATGAATAAGCACAGATTTCACAAACTACGAAGGGAAAGGGAAAATAATTCAATTAATCACAACATGCATACATTGATAGTTCGAAACCCTAGAATCTGAGAAAGGATTTAGTTATACATATTCATGATAATATTCATCATAGAAAAATACAACCTGAATTGCATAAAAACTGGAATCCTGAAATCTTCCCGCAGGAACTTGTCTTCAAACATAAAACTCTAAAAACTTATTGGAATCTCTCAAAATCTGAAATCTAGAATGAAACACGATTGGGAATGAGTGGGGGTTCTGAAAAATCGAATTTACAAAGTTATATATAGAGGTGGAGGTGTATCAAATCAAATCTAGGGCTAAAGATATGAAAAATCTCGAATTCAGCCAATTTCCCGCGCCAGGAGGTCCGCATCGATCGATGAGGCATCCCCGTCGATCGACGTGGCTTCCAAATCGCCGTCGATAGATGCTGATTGGCGTCTGTCGACGCAGCTTCTCGCCCCTTCTGCGGGGTCTCACGGTTTTGGCCATAACTTCCTCTCCCGAACTCCGATTGACCCGATTCCAGTTGCGTTGGAGTGCTAACTCAAAGCATCATCCATTGCCATGAACCAATAGCCCGAATTCCTCTTGTGGAAAAACTCTTCACTGCTACTCTTACACGTCACTGCTTTCGGAACGGTTTTCTCATGAGTTTAGGCCTAAAAACCTGCATAAACATCAAAACACACCTAAAACCACCTAATATTGACATCATGCATAAAATATATAAATAAACTCAATAAAACTATATAAAATAATATAAAAATAATATAGATAAGTGAGTGAAATAACGAGCTTATCAATCTCCATCAGCTTAGTCTTCAATCTTCAATAAAGTGATAGCTTGGAGTCAACTTTAATCTGCATCTCTCCGTCTTCAATTATAAGTTTAAGATTGAGAGCTTGGACTCAATCTCAGTCTACTAGACCATCTTCTACCACTTGATGTATATATCATAGTATACAGAGAGCTTGGACCCAATATAGTATTCTAATATGAATAAACAATGTATCATGTTGTACTGAGAGCTTGGACTCAGTATGGTATCATTATTTCCATAAGTCCGAGCTTGATATAGAGCTCTTTGAATCGATCTTCTGGAAGCGATTTCGTGAAGGTATCTGCAAGCTGATCTTCAGTACGAATGTAATCCATACTTATATCTTTCTTTTTTACATGATCACAAATAAAGTGATGTCGTATATCAATGTGCTTGGTTCTGGAGTGATGAACCAGATTCTTCGTGATGCACATTGCACTATTATTGTCACAACAGATGGGAACACATCCTGATTCCACATATTAATCGAGAAACTTCTATTTTATCCATAGTACCTGAGCACAGCAGCTAGCAGCAGCAACATATTCCGCTTTGGTAGTAGATGTTTCAACCGACTGTTGTTTCTTACTGAACCAGCTTATCAGCTTATGTCCAAGAAATCGACAAGTTCCACTCGTGCTTTTGCGATCAATACGACATCCTTCGAAGTCTGAGTTTGAGTCCCATTGAGAATTAGCTCATTACATCTTGGGTACCAGATTTCGAGTGACTCAGTACACTTCAGATATCTTACTATTCTCTTGGCAACATCTATAAGCAACTTCTTCGGATTGGCTTGAAAACTTGCGCATACTCCAACGACATAAGAAATATCAGGTCGGCTGGCTGTCAAGTATAGGAGTGAGCGTATGATTCCTCTTTATGCTGATAGATGAACGGATTCTCCATCTTCACCCAGTGTGATATGTACGCTCGTACTCATTGGAATCCTTAGAGACTTAGCCTTTTCAGGAAGAAATTTGTTGATAAGATCTCTGGTGTACTTTTTCTGATTGATGAAAATCCCTTCACTTGACTGATGAACTTGTAGTCCCAAGAAGTACGTCATTTTGCCCATCATACTCATCTGGAAGTTACTCTGCATAAGCTGGGAAAATTTTTCGCAAAGGCTCAGATTCCTTGACCCGAATATAGTATCATCGACGTAGATCTGGACCAGCAGGATATCTTCTTCATCCTTGATTTGAAATAAAGTCCTATCAATTTTCCCTTTCCTAAATCCATTCTTCAGTAGGAATTGTGATAGAGTCTCATACCATGCTTGCGGTGCCTGTTTCAATCTGTAAAGAGCTTTCCTCAGCTAGTATACTTGCTTTCCTTCTTCAAATCCTGGAGGTTGCTCTACATATACTTCTTCCTTTAATTCACTGTTGAGAAAGGTGCTCTTCACATCCATCTGATAGACTGTGAATTCATGATATGCAGCATAAGCTAGAAATAGCCTTATAGCCTCTAGTTTGGCTACAAGGGAAAAGGTTCGTCGAAGTCGATTCCTTCACACTACGCATATCCTTTGGCAACTAGTCTGACCTTATTTCTGACTGTGCTACCAGCTTCATCTCGCTTGTTCTTGAAAACTCAATTGGTTCCAAGCACAGACTGATGTGATGGACGATCAACCAAGTCCCAAACATGATTGCGAGTGAATTCTGCAAGTTCCTCTTGCATTGCATTAATCCAGTCGACTGATTGAAATGTATTTCCTACTCTTGTTGGCTCTATCTGAGAAATGTAGCGAGTGAGCAATGCACTACCTTGCATTGTTCGGACCGGATTAGCGATGTCATCCAGTATAACTTCCTCTGGATGATTGCGAAGCCACTTGGGTCATTGAGTTTCCTCGACTTCAATAGATTGAATAAACGGCTCTTCAATATGCTCCCCTGTGACGGACACTTCAGAAAGAGAATGATCGTAAGAGATGATTTCGTCCTACAATGAATCTTCATCGATGTCTTGATCAGGTATGACTGTAGACAAAAAGCATGAAGATGAGCTAAAGAAGGCTTACCACCATTGTTAGTCCCAGATCAGAGTACGTATGATGTGCAGTGGAAGTACAAAGACAGTTGTTCGCACTCTTAATACACAGGCAGTTCAGTTTCAACCTAGCTCAATTTTTAAGTTACAGTTTTAAAATCGACAATTTTTATTAGTCAAAAGATTATATTACCAATTTACAGTTTTGAGCAGTCAACAGTTATACAATTCAACACTTTCAGACAAGTGTTGAAGGTTTCAAAATACAATTGAAATTGTATAATGCGTAAAGTAAGTAAAATTGTAAATGACGCAGGATATTTATAGTGGTTCGGAGCCTTAAGTCCTACGTCCAATCTTCTGAAATTGATCTGGTAATTCACTAAGTAATAAAGATACAATCCTCACAATCTATTGCCAAATGCTGTAGAGACCACCGTCCACAGCAGAATGGATCACTCACCCAGGCTGTTGTTATTCACTCCTTCTTTAGTTCCTCGAAGCTAGGTACCACCTCGAAGTCTCCTCAGAACTGGAAGTCGTTGGAAATGGATTGAGAACAAACCTCCCTTCTCCTTCTCCGGTGGGTGGATGGTTCAGTTCTTCCCAGAACGTATGTTGGTTGGCAGTTGCCCGTAATAACCTTCTTTTCCTTATAAAATCGGGCTGCTATGTTCTCACTTGAAAAGTAAGAACACCAAGAGAATAGATTAAGTCGACAGACTTAATCCTCGCGTACACAGTGTCACACAGTGAACATTAGAAGATTCCTTAAGCAATAATGCCTCGTGTTCAATAAATGAACCACAAAAATAATGCCATTCGGTTGAGAGCTTTCAACGTGTTAGAGTTTTACATTCGGAAGAGTGACGACTTGATTTTTTATTGTCTATGATCTTCTTGCTATTTATAGTTGGAGATTTGAAAATAGCCGGTAGAGACATTCGAAGGATGTCCAATCAGTGTCCATCCTTCTCTATAAAGTAGACCTGCTCCTCTGCTTTTTCGGAAACACTGCGATGCTTTTTGCAGGGCCGTTTGTACTTGATGTGTCAGACTCCGAACAACGTTGTACGCCAGTCGTTACTGAGTGTTTCTTCATCTCTTATCATTGATTTCTTTAATGTTCTTTTATGACTGTTCGGCATCTTGCTATTCACGTATTCTTTTAACGTGAAACTGTCCTGACCTGAAACTGTGAGCGTCTCTTGATAGTTTTTTATGAAAACTGTATCCATAGTTTTCTTTGATATGCAATCCATGATAATTGAAATACTGTCTGCACAGTTTTCCGCGTCTTTTACTCTGCTCAGTTTTTCTCGTCCTTTATCCTCGACAGATTTCTTGTCTGGACGGCTTCTTTTTCAAAAAATGTTCCACAGTTTTTGACAATTCTCTTCTCCTGGACTATTACAACTCAATCATCCTATACAAGGATTACATGAGGTAATAACTCTATGGCCTAGACTTTGGTATATAATTTTGACACATCAAAACATCAGTTTTAAAGGTGGGATTTCTACATCAACACCTAACAATTTCCCCCTTTTTGATGTTGTCAAAACCTTACCTCTAAGTCTATCTAAGTTGGCAAGAAGATGCAGTTGATCTGAGTTTACAAGGTTTGTCAATCTAACACTACTCAGAACTGTGCTTCTTCTATACTCGACCTACTCTAATTGATCTTCCCCCTAAATGGGAGAGAACATTCTCGATTAATATAAATAAAATTAGAGCGATAAGAGAAAGGATTGCTGATCACACTGGAATGTGTGAATTCAACCAGTCAAGAATCAAGGTAAGAGACAATGAGTAGTTGTCTTCAAACCAATAGATTTTCATTTTTCACTATATGTGTTCGATTACAAGTACATGAAAAGTTTTAAAACTGCGGTAATAAAAGAAGAACACAAAATAATTCAAATTAACAGAGCTACTCCTTTTTCATGTCTTGATCCTTGTCTTTCTCCTTATCTTGATTTGAGGAATCTGCGTTCTTTGGCTTTGAGGAGGTTGTGGCAGAAATGGAGGATCCAGCTTGGGCCTAAAGAGTTGTGGCCACTTCCATGAAAAGTTTCAACTCTTGTTCTTTAGAAGCCTTTATTGCTTCGAATTGCAATCTTATCTCTTCATCCCACAATCTCTGTTCCTCTTCTCGCCTTCTCTACTCCTCTTCTCATCTCTCTAGGATTTTCAACTGCAGCTTTATAGTTTCATCTCTTCTTTTTTCCCCCTTTTTAATAAAATCAAAAATAGTAAGGATCCGTCGATCCATTTCCCATCTCAGAATATCAAGGGGTAGATGAGGTGCAACTATAGAGATGGTCGGGAGACATTGTTCTTTCAGGTGCAGCCAGTGCTCTAGAGTCTCCGCCGGTTTGACTTTGAGAAGTAGCAGTAAATTGTTCAAGTTGAAGATGAGCTCTGCTGGTTGCTTCATCTTTCTCTTTTTGCTTTGTTGTTGCTGCTACTGCATTTCTTGCCTTTTCGGCAGCGTCCTCTTCTTCTTTTCTAATGGCTTCAGCAGCTGCTTCTTCTTCCTCTTTTCTTTTCAGTTCAGTGGTTGCTTCTTCTTTCTTGCTTTCTCTTAAGCTCAGCAGCTTCCTCTTCTTCTCGTTTCTTTTGTTCTGCCTCAAGTCTTCTTTGCTCACCTTCGTGGTTTATTCTTTGAATATCTTCTTGTTCCTTGCAAATTTTCTGAGCTTTTGTGACATAATATTCTTCAGCAGTTTTGATTCGGAATAACAGCTAAAAGTGCTTTTCAAGAAACAATTTCACTTGTCATTGACAAACAAGCTCGACAGCTTTCTCGGCAGTTTTTGCAAGGGATATCGCTTGGGAGAGTATGATCGCTTTAGCCAAAGCCTCTTCATTTTCTCTCCTAAGCTGTTTTTCTAGCTCCATTTCTTCTTCTATTCGTACTCTCTCCATCTCTTTTGCTCTCTCTTCTTCAATCTCTAGAAGATCCAGTTGGATCTCATCTGTCTTTGTATTGAGCCAAATTTGAAGATTTTGTATCTTCACAAGAGTAGCATGATTCTTATCAATCCTGCGGAGAATATACTTGAGATATGTTTCATCCGCTGCTTGTGCGACAGTTTCTGAAAGACGCAATCTATTAGCAATAATTTCTTGCAATGACTGTTGCTTGACAGTTCGTTTAACTGGCACAACAAAAGTTTTCTGAACTGGCTCTTTTTGCATAACAATAGTTTTCTGAGGAGGTATATCTTGATTAGCAACAACTGTCATCTGCAGATCCTTGTTGATAGTTTTCTGAACCGGCAGTTTCGAAACTGTACCCCCTGTCTTTAAGACCGTCTGTGTAATCTGCATATCTGATTCAGGCATGGGCTGGTGAGCCCTTATAGTTGTGCTGCCAGAGGATGCTGAAGGAGTGAAAGGTTGTCGAAGAGGAGAATCCCTTGCTGAAGGAGTTGGGCTTTGAAGATCCAGAATAGGCACTGTCCCATCCTCTGGATTTCCCTCAAGAATGTCAGTTTGCCGGCCTTTCTTACACCTTTCTCTTTCTTCCTACAATATACTTGTAAGTACTAGCCTCCTTCTCTTTCTCTTCTACATCTGTGTCGAGTCACTTTCTACTTGTATCCATTTCCCTTTAGCAGTCTGTGAGCTGGACTCATCAAGAATGTTCACCTCCGGATCAGCATCTCCCTCCTGCTGATTTCCATTGTTGTTTTTATCATCATTATCCTCGTTATTGTCAACATCATCTCCTTCTGCTGCTTCACGGTGAATCTTATCTTTTCGAGGTAGAAAATCAGTTGAGACAAGGTTTTCCCCTTTTTCTCGAAGACCTATCAATTTCTCTATCAGGTAGCTGATTTTTAGTCCGAAATCAACACCGGACTTGAATTTGTTGGTCTCCCGAATGGTCTCATTCTTTCTGGCATTCTCAAGAATACGACCAAAAACAAATTCAGCCCAGTTCCCTCCTGGGCCATCATCCAATACTATCATAACAACGTACTTAGGTTGACTTAGTTCCGAGAAGGATCTTGCACCACAGTAGATCATTCTCAGTGTTATCTCACTTAAAGTCTTGTAAAAAGGCATCAATTCGTAAACTTTTGTCGGTAGATGGAATTTGTGTTTATGCTCTGGCTTCTTCCAAACCATCCAGTGCCTTTGCCGTGCCCCATCATCATTCTTTAGGTAACTGGCAATGTGTTCACAAGTGTTGGGTAGATGGAAAAAATTTGCAATAGTTTCGGCATTGATTAACATCGGAACCTTGTTGACCTTGGTTTTGAAGGACTTTCCATCCTAGGCAACAATCGCATTCTCGTAAAATTCAGCAACACGGTGAGGTTTGAACTTGTGAGGGTGTTAACCAAGAAGCTGTATCAGCTTTTCTTTGTGTAGCTTATGATAAAACTTCTCATTGGAACATAGATAATCGATTTCCTTCAGATTTAGGATCTTCTCCTTAAACTCTTGACTTACTCGGATATCCTTGTTGGAGAGGTCGACGACGTCGACTGCATTGTTTGATCAGCGCTTTAATTCCTTATGAGGGATTTCCTTAGTTGTAATGTTTTTCCTTGGATTTCCTGATGCGCTCGGACCTTCTCCGGATGAGATCTTCCTCTTGCCCTTGATATTTCAAATAATGTGGATGGTATTACGTTTCAAGATTGGGGCACTTCAAATTTGAGAAAGAAGGTTGCAGAAATCAAATGAGGATGATGAGTGATCGCAAAGGGTTTTGTTGAGGTTTTGACCCTGTGAGATCCACGGCTGAGATGATCTATCACTTTACGTGATATTCGGCTGTGATGAAGGCTGACATATGGACGTATGTTCCTATTCTGTCACGGCGTGCGCATAGCGCATGGATGTGGCAACGTGTCTCCGCCTAATACGCCATGACACTGCTCCTTATGAAGTGTTTCTTCCAGTCGACTGCTTCTTAAAATTTCAAATCCCGCTCTTGAGAATAGGGATAGTTTTCCTTCTGAACCTCTCTTGGCAAACTATTAGGTCAGTTTCCAACTGTCAAAAAGAAAATTTGTGATTCATCAAAACTGCTAGGACAGTTTTTGTATAACTTAGTTTCGCACATCCTTATGCAGGATTCTGAGGGGCCATACTATTGAACCATGACCTTTCACTGATTTTGTACTCATCTGTCTTTAGTCTACTCGTCTACGTGTCCATGAGTGATTGATTCATGCAGTTGTCCAACATTCAATACTGACGTCTCAAATCTTGAACCTGTTTGCGGATCGTCGTGTCATCATTTATGAATCGTCGCATGCATTGGATCATGGCAGAAATGTTGTCTATAAATAGCTTCTCCTTTCGAGCAGGGAAGGGTACATTACTCATCTTTTTGTAACAACCCAGAAATAGCTTTTCTAAAAAAAACTATGGCTATCCCCGCTGATATCGAGATAATGCGAGGTAAGATCCTGAACCCGACTGGGTTGGTAGTGCAACACTGGGGAAATCCTTCTCTTTATAATTATGTGATGAGATATTTTAGATCAAATAGCCTTGAGTCTTTTGTAACCCGCCTTCTTCCTTTCATGAAGATATGCTGAAGGTTATCGCCAACGAGAACTATGTGGCGGAAGGCCATGAGATTCACTCCAACCTTCATGGTCATGAGATCTGCTGGTCGCTGAAGTCCTTCTCCCTCAGTTTCGGACTGCCCCATGGTGGAACACCCGTGATAGACTATCTGACGGACGAGACAGCGCCAGAGTGATATGCTTGGCAGAACTGGAGGGATACCACCACAGTTTCCATCCAACAGCTTCGTCGATGTACATGGCGCCTCAATATCGCGTGATTTATGATATCATCAATCAGATGGTTGTTGGGAACTCTCCCCGGGTTACGAACTTCTCCCCACCAGTGTGGAAGGCAATGATGGCCTTTGTCGATGAAGCAAAAATAGACATTGGCTACCTTCTTCTTCGATCGAGTGAGATATGTATTCGAGAATCTACCGGCTATCCCTGTTCCTTATGGGATGCAACTGAGCTCTCTTCTTGAGCATCAGATTTCGGAGTTCATTCGAGGTGGTTGGTCCAACATTGAAGAATCTGACTTCTATCCGCCACGACGTTCTCCCATCGGCTAATCTCCTCCAACCTCTCTTCAAGCTTTCCTACTGTAATCCCTTTTTTGGTTCTGTAGGTTTGGGGTGAACCGGCCCCCTTATTGAGATTTCTAATTATGTAAAATGTATGACTTATCAGTGAATGAAATCTCCTTTTCCTTTCCAATCAGTCGAAAACACAGTTTCTATCGTAAGAAAATCTGTGTGAACTGTACACGTCACTCAGTTCTTGCATAGTTTACTATTTATCTTTAGAGTATCCTGCACTATTTTTGAACCTTTCCTTAGGATTGAATGCTAAGTCTGGGAACAGTACTCCTATGGTCTGACCAATTACAGACTCTGATCCCTTAGCCTTCAGGCTTATTTCCACACGTCTGGTCAAGAATGGCTTTTATGTAGTTGTTGAACATTGAATGGTAACTTATCGGCTTTCGAACTTTGAGTCATGAGGAGTTATGTCTCATTAAGATGGCTTGATATCTTTTTCGAACGCCGCATAAGATTGTCCATAAATACCCTTCTTCGGCTAGCATTAGTACATCACCCATCTAATAGTCTTTTGCTGAGAACAGATCTGAGGTCTTTTCAGGTCATATATGACTTATCCTCCTCCTTCTCCTTCCATATTCTCTGTACCAGATGTCGTGACAGAGATAGGAAGAATCTCCGTCCAAAGAAACAAATTTCTAGGATAGGAGTTCAAGCGCATCATTGGAGAACTCCATGCATCTATCAAGGGTTGATAGGTAACATAAGGGCTAATGGACTGACACAATTTGTAACCATTGAGCCTCACTCCTTTCATGAAGAACTACTCAGGATGTTTGCTTACTACTCCTCAGTCTCTGAAGATGAGATTTTCTGTAATCTCAATAGAAGGGAATTCCACTAGTCTGCTCACTATTTTGCAGCAGAGTTTTGTCTACTTCGTAATGGAAAAAGAACTCTTGTCAGGCAATATCGAAGTGAAGAGACTGCACCTAAGTGGTCAATTTGGCGGGACTGGAGAGCAGGGAACATCAGCTTCCACCCGACTGCGCCATGTGGATACCTCAGGCCGATCTACAAGTTGTCCTTCGACGTTATTAACCAGATGGTGGTCTGCAATCCCCTCCAAGAAACTAACTTCACACCACCAGTCTGGAAGGCTATGATGGTGCCTGAGGAGAAAGGTGAGATTGACTAGGCAGGGTTCATCTTTGATCGTGTGAAGATGGCTCTTTAAAATCTGCTGGAAGTCACTGTCCCTTATGGCATGCAGCTGAGTTGGCTCCTTGAGAGGAGGATCCCTTATCTCCAAGGCGGTCCTTCAAATCTGGTTGGATCTGATTGCTACCCCTCTCGTCCAATCAACTTGGCACTCATCACTTGATAATATTTACTGAATTTGTGAAAATTTCTTTTGAAGCTATTGTCTAGATGTAAGGGTGACTTGTCCCCTCATTTTCATCTCAATGAATGAACTCTTTTGCTTTATCTTCAACGTTGAGTAAACTATCTCAAAAATAGTGCGTATGACTTAAATAATAAACTCTAATGTTATGCATCGGATCAGTTTTCATCTCCTTCTCTTGAGATTTCATCAAACTCCAAAAGATCTAGTTTGATGCATAGCTCTTTGAATCGAGTCTCAGGTAGCGGTTTGGTGAAGATGTCCACTAACTCGTCCTAAGTTCTAATATATTCCACCAAGATATCCTCCTTCTCAACATGATCCGAATGAAGTGATGATGAATATCAATGTGCTTCGTCCTGGAGTGTAGAACTGGATTCTTTGAAATAGAAACAACATTGTTGCTGTCACAGTAAATAGGAACACATCTAGTGTCTATTCCATAATCCTTAAGTTGTTGCATTATCCAAAGCACCTGAGCACATTAGCTGGTTGTTGCCACATATTCAGCTTCAGTGGTTGACGTAGCCACGAAATGTTGCTTCTTGCTGAACCAGCTAATCAGTTTATGACCTAAAAACTGACAGGTTCCACTTGTGCTCTTTCAGTCAATTCTACAGCCTCAAAAATCTGAATCAGAGAATCCATTCAGCATGATTCTATCAATTTTGGGATACCAGATACCTAAAGACTCAGTCTTCTTAAGGTATCTCATGATTCTTTTTGCTGCTTCCATGTGGGACTTCTTAGGGTTCGCCTGGAATCTTGCACATACTCCCACAGCATAAGATATATCGGGTTGACTGGCAGTTAGTAGAGACCCAATTATTCCTATATAAGCAATTGGATCGATAGGTTCTCCTTCTTCATCGAGAGTGATCTGAGAACTGGTGCTCATAGGAATCCTTAGAGATTTCGTCTTCTCCAGACAAAATTTGTTGATCAAGTCTTGAGTATACTTCTTCTGACTTATAAAAATCCCTTCGCCAGACTGATCAACTTGCAAACCAAGAAAATATGTCATCTTGCCTATCATACTCATTTGAAATTTATTCTGCATCAACTGGGCAAACTTTTCAAATAACTTGGTGTTTTTGCTGCCGAAGATGATGTCGTCTACATAGATCTGAACAAGTAGGATGTCCTCTCCATCTTTTATCTTGAACAAGGTTCGGTCGATTGCACCTTTTTCAAATCCATTATTGAGCAAAAACTGGGAGAAAGTTTCAAACCATGCTCTAGGTGCGTGCTTCAATCCATATAAAGCTTTCCTTAGTTTGTAGACTTGGTTTCCTTGCTCGAAACCTGGGGGCTGTTCGACGTAGACCTCTTCCTTTAATTTGCCATTAAGGAAGGCACTCTTCACATCCATTTGAAGAACTGTGAAGTTGTAGTAAGCTGCATACGCCAAGAATAGACGAATAGCTTCCTGTCTGGTAACTGGTGCGAATGTTTCATCAAAGTCTATCCCTTCACATTGTGCGTACCCCTTAGCAACCAGTCTTACTTTGTTTCGAATGATGGTACCAGTCTCATCTCTTTTATTCTTGAAGACTGATCACGTATATTTTTAACCCGCGACTTAGCAAAGCTAATAATATAGCAGCAAATGAAATTATCGATCCCTCAGTGAAATAAATAACGAAAAACCTTAAGTACTAAGTCAAACGTTCTTGAAAATACTGATTAGGAAAATCAGATAAAAAGTTTTGTTGTTTTGAAAATCGCAGTATTTGCTAATGGAAATTAAACAGGAAATTTAAAAAGCTTTTGAAATCAAATAAGAGAAGCAC
>JAPKLW010000150.1:789558-804942 GCA_026898455.1 Plectranthus barbatus | reverse complement strand
TCAAACCCAAAGACCCAAGCATATCATAACCACATCATTTTTCTATTCTTCACACACAATCTTGTTCTTTTCCTTTTTCTTTTCATCATTCTCTCGGGGTTCCTAAGAACTTGCTCTTAGTTATTTATGAACAACATAAACGAGTTTCCCTCATTTTCTTTCTTTCTCACCAATGTTCATTTTTCTAACTTTTCCCATGGAAACCCCTCCAAATTTTTCTTTTCTCTCTTCTCTCTTTTTTTTTTGCACATGGCCTCACATCACATTCCCACAATTCACACCATTCAATAAATCACAATCATCTTATTCATCAACCCTTCTAATCAAAGAAAAAAAATTCATTCAAGGCTCAAAGGGGCTACAAGTGAAGATTTAAGGTTAGTGTATGGGAAATGGGCTACGAAAGAACATGCCTAAAATCATTTTCACCCTATTACCACACTTAATGCAACCTCAAGAGAGAAATTTGTCAAATTCTAGGAAATAAGTCTAACAACTTTGTCACTCATCAAACGAAAAAATTGGCACAAATTCCTCACAAGGTAGAAATTTTTGTTACTCCTCAATAATTATCCAATTTCGAACAGTTATCATGCAAGGATTTAAGTTTCAAAGATCAACATATCAAGCAAAATAGCTCCTATCATTGGCTACTCTATCACATAGATTATCATTCTTAATTAGCAAATATCTTGATTATCAATCAACAATTCTGGTTTAAGTAAAGAAAAGTAAGTAGTCATAACACCATCATAATCAAAAAGTTCCGACTGTCCTATGTTCAAAAGCTCCTAAACAATGCTCAGACTATTCACTTAGAACAGGTACCACAAATCAAGAGTTCAAAAATACTAATTTTAAGTAAAAGGCCTTGCAGAGAGCAATTGTTCACACTGAAGCAAAAGAACAAGGATGGTGATGGTTCAGAAAAAACAAAATCAAAAACAAAAAACAGAAAAACAATGAAACAACGAAAATTAAAAAAAAACAGGAAAATGAAAACAAACAAACGTTTCCCTTTTCCTATCCTCATCCCCCCAAACTTGTTTCACTCGAAGGAGTGGAAAAGTTTGAAAGTTAGATAAGGAAAAAGGAAACGGTACCTCATTCCTCCTCCGGAGGATCCTCCATCTCAACATCGGGAGATGGCCACACGGGCAGTCGCCGTCGGCGGTCTTGTTGCTCTCTTTGCCAGCGTAGGTAGACGGACTCAGGCTGCGTGTTCAGGAGGAGTCGCTGCATCTGAACGTCGAGGTTATTCAACCTCGTGTTCACATTCTGTCAAAAGTCTGCCTGCCGTGCGTGCTCTGCTGCATGTAAATCAGCCTGTTGCTGCATAAACTGGTAGATCGTCGCCAGATCCACCCTGGAAGATGAAGACTCTCCCGAGAAGTGGCGTAGCGGCCGTCTGCCGGTCCGGTCAGGGCTGTGCTCTCCTCCTTCGTCATCCTGAGGTTCCTCCTCCTCGGGCATTTCTGGGGGCGTCTGCGGCGGTCGCTGGTCTGGCTGGGTCAGTGGTCGGTGTCGAAGTCTGGAGGTACCTGGGCCTCCTTGTGCTCCGACCATCAGCCTCAAGTGCGCGGGTGTGCTCATCAACCAATTATCACGGAAGTGATAATCGGTGATGTGAGTGAGGTCCCACTGTGGAAGTGGAAATCTGTCCCCATTGGACATCTGCAAAGACCAACCTGACGCCCGTGGTGAAAGCATCAACATCTTCACCAGAGTCCCAGCGCCAAGTCCTCGGCTGTCGTCCTCAAGCGACTCGATTTGTGTCAAATCGATCCCCACATGCTCCGCAATCCGGGTGATCAATCCCCCGCTCCAAATGTTGCCTTTGGTGGCCTTGATCTGATGTCGCCATTGGTCCATGACTAGCGCCGCGAAGCTAAACTGCTCCCCTGTCAGCATGCAATTGAGGGCAAAAAGTTCCCCCACTCTTACTTTCCCGCTCTCATGTCTGCCGGTGATCGACACCCCCATGCATCTCTGAAGATATCTGAAAACTGGGTTGTCGATGGAGGACACTTTCAAGGTCCCCGAATCAAACTCCCGCAGGTCTTCTTTGGCATCAGATGCAATCTGGGACCAGAAACGGGCAATGTCGAAGTGTGGGGGGAGAAAACCGACCCCCCCGACATGGACTCCCCAGATTTCTTCAAGCTCGTCCCTTGGAATTTCGTAGTACTGGTTCAGAAGCTGGAAACCAATTATGGTTGGTTCTGATTCCGGCTGAACCTCGAAGACGCGGAGTGAGGCAAAAAATTCCAGGACAAGCGACGGGTATGTCGGCCAGCGGGCTGTCATCCAAGCATTCCAATCAATTCTCTGCAAGAGAGCCTCTACATCCGCTCGGATTCCCAGCAATTGCATTGTCTCCGGGCATGGGTAAAGTGTCTGCCGGATAGTGAACTCATCTCCTGAAAATTTTCTGTATCGCCTCTCATGACCTTGTTTGGCGAATGTGGGTCGAAAATCCATGGTCAAACTGCAAGGGTAATGGAAAAATTTTGTCAAAGTTCATCACAATTCTTCACAAAATTTCCAATGCAAGTGCATCCAATTGTGCTATAATCCACAGAAACAAACCTACCCATGCAAAATTGATTCGACATTCATGCAATTCAAACTCTATCCTAGCATACTACCTTTTTGTTTGACAGAATTTATCCCAGGAATAACAAAACTAGAATAACACCCCCAACTAGAATCATCCCCCAAACTATCGTACGTAGAAATCAATGAAATTCAAGCAGCAAACCAATCACAAGTAAGTATATCGACAAAAACATCTAACCATATCGAATAATCACAAGGAATAGCAACGAAATTGACAAAATTGCAAAAAATGAAAACAAGGGCTCCAAATTCAATTTCTATCAAAAATCATGCTCAAATCCTTCAAATCATGTGAAATAATCGAAGAGGAGAGTGTTAGGATACATACCGTGGTTGGTTTTGACGAATTTGGAGAGAAAAAATTCGAGGTGGTGTTTGGGAGAGTGAGAGCGGCGTGCGTCGTGTGTTTGTGAGGAAAAAATGAAGAAAAGTGGGTTTTAAACCCGTCTCTGTCCGACTCAGCAACGCTCGCATCGATTGACGAGGCATCTTCGTTGATCGACGAAGGCGAAACATTCCCGTCGATCGACGAGCATCTTCGTTGATCGACGAGGCTGAATTTCCTCGTCGATCAATGCCAAAGAGCATCGATTGACGTGGTCGATAGATGACTGGACCCGAAACAACTCAAAAAAGAAAAACGAAACTCAACTGACTCGACTTGACTGAATTGAAAAATAACTGAAATAAATAAAGCAGGAAACTGTTGGGTTACCTCCCAACCAGTGCTTGGTTTATTGTCGCTAGCTCGACAATACCTGAGCTTTTAAGGGCGGTTCAAGTAATACTTCTCCACTGCTCCGATCTGAAGAGGGGTGAAGTATGGTTTCAGGTTTTGCCCGTTCACTTTGAAATTCTTTCCATCTTGGCCAGCTAATTCAACTACACCGTTCATGAATTGGCAGATCACGTTGTATGGTCCGGCCTACTTTGACTGCAGCTTTTCGGGCATGAATCGAAGACGGGATTTGAAGAGGAGAACCTTGTCACCTGAATGGAAAACATGCGAGCGGATCTTCTTGTCGTGGAACCTCTTCGCTCGATTTTTATAAATGACGTTGTTCTCATAGGCATCGTCCCGAAAGTCTTCTAATTCGTTCAGTGCCATAGCGCGTTCTTCTGCAGCTATCCTCCAATCCAAATTTAATTCCTTCACTGCCCTCCAAGCTTTGTGCTCCATCTCGACGGGAAGATGACATGACTTCCCGAAAATTAGCTGATATGGAGATGTCCCTATCGGTGTTTTGTAGGCGGTGCGGTATGCCCAAAGTGCATCGTCGAGGACTGCCGCCCAATCCTTTCTTTGCTTTACCGTCTTCTCCAAAATCTTCTTGATTTCTCTGTTGGATAGTTCTGTCAGCCCGTTCCCTTGAGGGTGATATGTGGTAGTAACACGGTGCTTTACTCCGTACCTAGCAAGAAGAGAAGAAAGCCATCTGTTACAAAAATGTGATCCCCCATCACTTACCAGGGCTCTTGGTGTTCCGAATCTTGTGATGGGCTTTTGCAGGAACTTGATGATGACTTTGTGATCATTGGTGGCTATCGGAATGGCTTCGACCCAACGTGATACGTAGTCCACCGCCAATAGAATGTATGTGAATCCTTGCGATGGTGGGAAGGGTCCCATGAAGTTGATCCCCCAGACATCAAATATTTCAACTTCAATCACCAGAGTCTGTGGCATCTCATTCCTCCGCGAGATGTTGCCGGTCCTTTGGCAGCGATCACAGCCCGTTATCCATCCGCGACAGACTTCGTAGATGGAAGGCCAATAAAACCCGCTTGCAAGAATTTTGAAGGCAGTCCGGTTGGCTGAATGGTGGCCGCCAGTAGGAGATGAGTGGCAGGCTTCGAAGATTTTGTGCCACTCGGACTGGGGCACACAGCGGCGAATGACGCCGTCAGCACATCTGCGCCACAGGTAGGGATCCTCCCAATAGTAGAATCTGACGTCGTGCAGAAACTTCTTCTTTGCATACGGAGAGGAGTCCGGAGGAAGTATGCCGCCGACCAGATAATTGGCGAAGTCTGCGTACCACGGGGTTTTGGATTCATACATCTCTTTCATGTCCCTCAAGGCATAGACCTGTTTGTCGGGGAATGTCTCTCGGATTGTCGATTGCTGATCGTCCCTTTCGACTGGTGGTTCGAGCCTTGACAAGTGATCGGCGATGATGTTCTCGCTTCCTTTTCTGTCCTTGATCTCCAAGTCGAACTCTTGCAACAGCAGTATCCATCGGATCAGTCTGGGCTTGGCATCTTGTTTTGCGAACAAGTACCTGATTGCTGCATGGTCGGTGTAGACAACGATCTTTGAGCCTATCAGATAAGACCGGAACTTGTCGAAGGCATACACAACCGCAAGCATCTCTTTTTCCGTCGTGGTGTAGTTGCATTGGGCCGGGTTCATACTCTTGCTGGCGTATTGAATCACATGGAAGAGCCTTCCTTTCAGTTGGCCCAGAACTGCCCCAACAGCGTAATCGCTGGCGTCGCACATCAATGTGAAGGGCTCTTCCCAATCTGGTGCGGTAAGGACTGGTGCAGTTACCAGCGCTTCTTTCAGCTTCTCAAATGCTTTCAGACATTCTTCATCAAAAACGAAGGACACATCCTTCTCCAGCAGGTTACACAAGGGTCGGGATACCTTTGAGAAGTCTTTGATGAACCTCCTATAGAATCCTGCATGACCCAGGAAGCTTCGGACGGCTTTGACATTTGTTGGTGGTGGCATCTTCTCAATGGCTGTCACTTTGGCTCGATCCACTTCCAATCCTTCGGCTGACACTCGATGTCCCAACACGATTCCTTCCCGAACCATGAAATGGCATTTCTCCCAATTGAGGCACAGGTTTGTCTCAGTGCATCTCTCAAGTACAGTAGCCAAATTTTGCAAACAGACATCAAACGAGCTACCAAAAACCGAGAAGTCATCCATAAATACCTCCATGATGTCCTCGATCAGGTCGTGGAAGATTGCCGTCATGCATCTCTGGAAGGTGGCCGGTGCATTGCATAGTCCAAAGGGCATCCTTCGGTAGGAGAACACTCCATATGGACAAGTGAATGCCGTCTTGTGTTGATCTTCAGGAGCCACAGCTATCTGATTGTACCCTGAGTAACCATCAAGAAAGCAATAAAATGGATAACCAGATAATCTATCTAGCATTTGATCAATGAATGGAAGAGGAAAATGATCCTTGCACGTGGCGGTATTCAAGGCTCGGTAGTCAATGCAAACTCGCCATCCCGTGATCGGTCTTTTCGCTACTTCTTCTCCATCGTCATTCTTCACTATATGCATCCCTCCTTTCTTGGCTACTACTTGTGTAGGGCTCACCCACTTGCTGTCGGAAATTGGGTAGATCATGCCATGGTCAAGGAGTTTGAGAACCTCCTTCTTTACAGCCTCTTGCATGATGGGATTCAAACGTCGTTGTGCTTGTCTCTTTGGTTTGGCATCCTCTTCAAGGATGATCTTGTGCATGCACAGCGAAGGGCTGATCCCTTTGATATCTCCCAAAGTCCATCCGATGGCGGTCTTGTATGTCCGTAGAACTCGCAGCAGTTTGTCCAACTCCCCCTGTGAAAGATAAGCAGAAACAATAACAGGGTAAGTGTTATCAGACCCCAGGAATGCGTACCTGAGATGTGGCGGGAGTGTCTTGAGCTCCAGAATTGGCGGTTCACAGCTGGAAATCGGTTTCTCTAGTTTGCCGTCGATCGACGGAGCATCTTCATCGATCGACGAAGATGTTGTTGCAGCGTCGATCGACGAGGCAGTGGACTCGATCGACGAGGACTGGCTGTTGGGCAGCGGTTCTCTTTTAAGTTCTTTCTCTCGGGTTACCTCCTCGAACACATCCAGCTCCATGACCAGATCCATGATATCCTCGGTTGCTTCGTCCAGATTTGTGGACGAGGAAAGGGAGTGTTGCAAGCAGTTTTCCAGGAAATCCGGCTCACTTTTGAAACAGGTGAAAGGGGAAGACATTACTGGGCTGAAACAGTTGATCATGTGGCATTCTTCTGCATAGCTTCCATCGTTGTGCTTCTGCATTGCCTTGTAAATCGAGAACGTGATGGACTCATTGTTCACTCGGAACGTCAGCTTGCCATCGCGGATGTCGATTAATGCCCCTCCGGTTTTCAGGAATGGTCTTCCAAGGATCAGAGGAATGTTCCGATCCTTCTCCATGTCGAGCACCACAAAGTCAGCGGGAATTATGAAGTCCTTTACCTTTACCAACACATCTTCAACGATGCCCTTCGGATAGGTGACTGATCGATCGGCCATCTGAAGAGAGATTGTTGTGGGCTTGATGCTTCCGATCTTTAACCGTCTGAAAATTGACAACGGCATCAAGTTGATCGAAGCCCCTGAATCACAGAGAACCTTCCCGAAGGTCTCACCTCCGATGACACAAGAGATTGTGAAGGAACCCGGGTCTTCCCTTTTGATCGGCATCTTCTTTTGGATGATGGCGCTGCACTCTTCGAACAGGTTGATCGTCTCGTGCTCCAAGAACGGTCTTTTCTGAGAAACCATGTCTTTCAGAAACTTGATGTACCCGGGCATTTCTTGAAGAGCTTCTACCAATGGAATGTTGATATGCACCTTCTTCATTGTCTCCAGAAATCGTGCATACCTTTCGTTCATCTTGGTCTTGGCAAGCCGCTGCGGAAAGGGCAGAGGCGGCTTGTATATTGGCAGAGCAGGGGCGGCCGTCGATCGATGAACATTAGCCTCGGTCGACGGATGCTTTGGTGCTTCGTCGATCGACGGAGGTGTTTCGTCGATCGACGGAGCTTCTCCTTCTTCCTCGGCTTCTCCTTTATATCGGGTGTCTGTCCCTGCTAGCTTGGGTCCTTCGTAGGTTTTTCCCCCTCTCAGAGTTATAGCGTTCACCTGGTTTCTCTGATTCTGATTCTTTGGGTTGACCTGAGTGTTGCTTGGAAGTTGTCACGGCTTGTGTTTAGTTCATAGGGCATCGGCGATCTGGCTGACTTGATTTTCAATGATCTGCGTGTGCTTTTGCACCTGATCGACCTTTGTGTTCACCCCCGAAATTTCTTGCTTCAGCTTGGCTACAGTATCGGTGGAGCCTTCCATGAATTTAGCCAAAATCTCCTCGAGATTTGGCTTCTTCTTCTCCACTATTACTCCATCTTGTACGGCAAATCCTGGAGGTGGTTGCTCTGCAGCTTGAGGGTTTGCATAGGAGAATCCAGGGTGATTCCTTGTGTGATTGAAGGTGTAGGGTTGGTTATTCTGCTGATTGTGTTGCTGATATCCTCCTCGGTAGTTGTTTTGATAACCGCCCCTGCACTGCTTCAACTGCAGCAACTGTTTTCTCCTGCTTCAGATTAGCAAACTCTTCCTTGAGCTTTTTTAGCTCGGCAACTTTTTCCACCGCTTTTTCCACTACTTTCTCGACAGCTTTCACAGGCCGAGTTCGGCTTGAGGACCACCGTTGAGTGTTGTTGGCCATCTTTTGGAAGAACTCCATAGCCTTCTTCCCACTTTTCGTCATGACTGTGTCTCCTAGAGTGGTGTCCACCAATTTGGCTGTCTTATCATTGAGCCCTTCATAAAACGCCTCAGCTTGTTCTCCTGGCCGGAAACCATGTCCGAGACAGGCTCTCAGCAGCTCTTTGAATCTTTCCCACACCTCACTGAAGCTCTCGTCAGGCCTTTGAGCGAACCTGATGATTTCTTTCCGTTTTTGCTTGATAACATTTGGAGGGAAAAAGTTCCCTAGAAACTCGTTCCTCAATTCGGTCCACATGCCTATGCTTCCTTTGTCCAGTGCAGTGAACCATGATTGTGCCTTATCCCTCAGAGAGAATGCGAACAGATGCATTCGGATGGCATTCTTGCTGACTCCTCCAATTTTGACAGTGTTGCAGAGCATAATGAACTTGTCCAAATGCGCATAGGGGTCCTCAGTAGGTCTTCCTCCGAATTGATTTTGTTGCACCATCTGCACCAATCCGGTCTTCAGTTCAAAATTGTTGGCATTGATGCCAATCTTGAAGTCAGTCTCCTTGAACCGAGGTTTGTACCGGTTCTGCATGGCTTCCTCTTCTTCCTCATCGTCGGATTCCTCTGGAGGGTCTTGATTGTCTTCCTCTTCATTGTTGGGATTGTCCTCAAACAACGGGTTATGGCGAAGATCCCTTCCATTCGGATTGTTCCTCTCGAGGT
Organism: Plectranthus barbatus; assembly: GCA_026898455.1. Taxonomy (NCBI): domain Eukaryota; kingdom Viridiplantae; phylum Streptophyta; class Magnoliopsida; order Lamiales; family Lamiaceae; genus Plectranthus; species Plectranthus barbatus. The sequence goes on along the minus strand of JAPKLW010000150.1, from coordinate 796,112 downwards.
CTCTTTCCAGATTGTACTGTTAGATTTGCGCCCTCATAGCTTGGACCTCTTGGAGATGTACAGTCTGCTCCTCTGCAGTTAGCACTGGTGGTTGCGGTTGAATAACCGGTGGTGGCACGTTATCTCCCATTGTTTGATTACTTGAGCCTTCCTGAGCACGCTTATTCTTTCGGATCTTTCTGCAAGTGGCTTCAATATCCGGGTAATAATAAAGCGGGTCCTTTCCTCGGGCTCTTGTACTCATGCACTACCTGTACAGCAAAGGAGGTAGTGAGGTAAAATAGAAAATAAACGAAACGAACTGAATTAAGAAAACTGAGCCTCTAAAATAACAAAGCGTCGATCGACGAGAAACGGCATCGATCGATGAAAGAAAACAACTTCGTCGATCGATGCCAAGAAGCGTCGATCGACGAGAAAAACGAAAATGCGAGAAAAATTCATAAAGTACGAAAATTACAGCCTAAAGCAATATTTCGATCACAGACTTAATAGTAAGATTAATTCTATTCTCTCCCCGGAAACAGCGCCAAAATTTGATCGTGTATATTTTTAACCCGCGACTTAGCAAAGCTAATAATATAGCGGCAAATGAAATTATCGATCCCTCAGGGAAAGAAATAACGAAAAACCTTAAGTACTAAGTCAAACGTTCTTGAAAATACTGATTAGGAAAATCAGATAAAAAGTTTTGTTGTTTTGAAAATCGCAGTATTTGCTAATGGAAATTAAACAGGAAATTTAAAAAGCTTTTGAAATCAAATAAGAGAAGCACAGATCTCAGGGATATCTACCTATCAAGTATGACATGTATGAATGAATTGATTAATTCCCAATTTTAATTCCTCTTCGTAGTGAAACATCAGAAAATTATTACGAACCTCTTTGTTGGACAATTCGTAAAGTAGATTAATTAATTACCTATCTCCGCTCGGTCTCAAGATAAATTAAATAACTCCAAAGATCTACAGATTTATTCCTACAATTAATCTCCTTCAGTTACGACAAGAAGTCAAATTATATTGTGAAAATCTCTTTCGATTGAAAACTATCACAGTTACGTCTCAAGTGATCAACTAGATAATCCTAAGATGTGATCAGCAAATCAGAATTATGAATAAGCACAGATTTCACAAACTACGAAGGGAAGGGGAAAATAATTCAATTAATCATAACAAGCATACGTTGATAGTTCGAAACCCTAGAATCTGAGAAAGGATTTAGTTACACATATTCACGGTAATATTCATCATAGAAAAATACAACCTGAATTGCATAAAAACTGGAATCCGGAAATCTTCCCGTAAAAACTTGTCTTCAAACATAAAACTCTAAAAATTCTTCAATAATAAACTCTTGTAATTGCTCTAACTCTTTTCTCTCTCTAACTCTGGTCTCTCCTCTTTAAAAAACGAATTTACATGAATATTTATAGAGGTGAATGATATATCTAACAGTATCTAGGGTTAGATATGCATTAATCTCCAAATCAGATCCAGACTAGGATTCCCGCATGCGCGTCGACCAAGGCTGTTTGGCGTCGATCGCTGGACCTGGAACCTCCTCGTCGATCGACGAGGATTGGCAGCGATCGACGCTGACTTTCCTTCCGTTGATCACCTTTTTCCCTTCGTCGAGTGCTTGGCGTGCTTTGCCTCGTTGATCGACGAGCCTCTTCGTCGATCGACGGGGTGCTGAAACTGGACTTCTAATACTTCTCTGTTTTTCGACTAAAAACCTGCATGATTCATCAAACACGACATTCCAAGTACAAAATCCAATTCATGCACGAAAATGATACAAAAACGATCTAAACACTACACAATCAGTCAAAGAACAATAAGATAAGTTGGTGAAAATCCTAACTTATCAAAGACCCACTTGGTACCAATCACAAACTGATGTGTAGGTCGATCCACTAGATACCACACATTGTTGCGAGTGAACTCATTTAGCTCTTCTTGCATCGCATTTATCCAGTCCGTTGATTGAAGAGCTTCATAAATCTTCACAGGTTCAATCTGGGATAAGAAGCAAGACATTAACGCGGTGCCTTGTCTAGTTCAAACAGGATTTCCAATATCATCCAGGATGGCTTCAGTGAGATGATCTTTTATCCAACTAAGCTTCTTCACAGGTACGACATCAGCAGGAGTAGCTCGACTCTCAGAAGCTGCAAAATGTTCCTCATGAGATAATTCACTTCTATGTTCTGGAACTGCTTCTCCTCTTTGTTCTCGAACTGTTCTATCTTCTTGTTCAGAAACTGCTTCATCTCCTTTTTCTGGAACAACATTCTGATCAGCATCTGGATTTTGAACTGTAATTGTTTCTTCAGTTGGGGCTGCTTCTTCAGTGGTCTCAAGGTTGACCTCCTTGTTATCAGCTTGCTCCGCTTCAAAAACCGTTGCTTTTATTTCAGGGGGCTTCTTTTCACCTTGATCTTCGGTGTTAATGAACTTTAGGCCTCAACAATGACATTAGCATCATTGGCCCTCTCGACTGCTTGGGGTTCAGCCGCGGCTACTGGAGTCTTGGAAATATCATTCATAGATCTAGTAAGAATAAATGTTTGATTATGATCAAGTTCAGTTCTAGGTTCCTCATTGACATCCTTGATCTCTTGATTTTCCAAACCCAGTTCTTGAAGTGTCCTGCGCACTAGAGTAGCTTCATAAAAAATAACATGACATGTTATTTCCACAAGCTGGGTTGTCTTATTGAATACCCTATATCCCTTATATGAAGGATGTCCATACCCAAGGAACACTCCTTCATCAGCCTTAGGGCTGAAAGTATTCAATTTTGACTTCCCATTATTGTGAATATAACATGGAGAACCGAAAGCACGAAGATGAGCTATAGAGGGCTTACGACCATTGTAGATCTCGTAGGGAGTCTTGTACAGCCGCGTGTTGAATGCACTTCGATTCTGCGTGTAGCAAGCTGTTATCAAGGCTTCTCCCCAAAATCTTTTTCCAAGGTCGGTCTCGGCCATCATGATCCTTACTGCTTCCTTGAGTGTTCTGTTCCTCCGCTCAACAAGACCATTTTTGTTGAGGAGTTCTTGGAGTAGACTTCTCATGTCCGATTCCAATTTCAGTGCAAAAATCCATAAGGGGTCCATTGCAAAACTCTGTTCCATTATCGGACCTTATCCTCTTAACTATCACCCCTTTGTCATTCTGAATACGGGTAATCAGTTCTGGCAGCTGAGTTTTGACTTTGTCTTTGGACTTGAGCAGAACCACACACGTATATCTTAAGTAGTCATCTACAACTACTAGTGTATACTTTCTTCCTCCAATTGTGGGTGGAGTAACTGGACCAAACAAATCCATGTGGAGCAGTTCCAATATCCATTTCGTTCTATCTTTAGTGTTTCTAACTCTTCACTAGCGGATCTAGATTTTTCAATTTCCCCTTTCAAAACAGAGACCGTAGATCTTAGTAAAATATTTTCAGCAGCTAAGATATTTTTAATTTCATTTTGCTTTTGAAATTCATGCGATAAAATGTCTAAAGTGATTTCCTCAGAATCAGAACAGTAAGACTCAAATTCATCAAACATGTATGTTGTCTGAATAATAACAAGTGAAATGTTTACCTGTTCACTTGAAGCAATGAGAGCTGTTTCCGCATCAGCTTCAAGATCACCATAGGATTCTTCTTCGATTACTGCTAGGAATGCCAGAAGTGCTTCGTTGTCAGCTTCTTTTTCATATGAGTAGTCCTCATCGTGATCGGGGATGTCCGACATCTCTATTCTAGTTAGCATGGTCTGTTCTACAACCTTTGATGCTCGATGCTCGAAGACTTTCAAAATTATCTCTCTTTCTTCCTTATCGACAGAAGGACAATCGAACTTAAGATGTTTTGATAATTGATAAGCTCGTATTTAGCCTCATTTATCACATCATTTTCTTATTGATTTCTTGCATTTATTTGAGTTTTAGTTAATAATCGAGCATGAGTCAATTTTATAGAGGTATTATGCTTGCCATGATTTGTTTTTGCAGGTTTTAGGCCAAATTCAATGGAAACCCGTACCGAAAGCAGCAGATGTTCAAAGAAATAGTCACTAGTTCTTCCACAGTTGGAATCCGAGCTACTGGAGCACATAATTGGAAATATCTTTGAGTTAGCTTTCCAATGCAACTGGAATCGGGTCAATCGGAGTTTGGGAGTGAAAGTTATGGCCAAAACTGTGAGACTGTGCAGAAGGATCGCAAGAGGGAAAACGTCTCTGTTTCGACCGATGTGAAGGGCACGTAGACCGATGCAAGGGGATCCGTATCAACCGAGATGAGCCCTACGTCGACCGAGATGGACCCAGTAAAGGAATTTTCGAGATTTTTATGGTAAAATCATATTTTTAGCCTTAGATCCCAATTTATACACCTCTACCTCTATAAATACATGTTTTGCTCGAGATTTCAGAGAGTCTCCCATTAGTTTTAGTTCCTCCCCTTTAGTTTCAGTTTTTCATTTAGTTTTCTCTTGGATTATTAGAGAATTCCTCTTAACTTTTATTGATGAATCTTTACTTTTTAATGCAATCTTTATTTTTCCTTGCTATGCCTTTCTTTAATATGTTAGACTAGAACCCTAAACAGGTTCTAGGGTTTCTCCATCTGTGATGCATGTTTAGATTCAATTGTTCAAACCCTTAAAATTGGTTTAAATCCTATGTTTTTATTTTAAATCTATTCTCATCGAATGATCGAGAGATGAAGATTGAGTTAGGTTTCAGTTATTAATCGAAGGACCGAGAGGTGAAGGTTAGTAATAGGAAGTTAGGATTTAATACTTTTGATTATCTGTCTGACCAAGAAGATTTCAATTGTAGGATAAGTCTAATCTTATTTGAAATTAATTAACTTTGTGTGTTTGAGACCGAGAGGAGATAACCACTAGTTAGTAATTTAGGATTTAATTGCCCGATCAAGGAATTAATTCCACATTAATAGATTTTCCACCAAAAATATATTTTCTGGGTTTGAATATTTGTTTCTTGCATGTTGATCAGATTGGTAGATTTCCCTAGAATCTGTGTTTTTAATATTTGAATTTTCCCTCTTTAATTATTTATTTTGAAAAACCAAAAAACCAAAAATTGATTTGCCCAAACAAAGGTTTTGAAAACTATATTCAGTACATGATTTTCTCTCGTTGCACTATCTCTGTGGGTTCGACATACCTTCGGGTTATCTTATAAATTTATTTGCCCTTTGCTATAATCTGTATGCAGATTTTTCATCGATCAAATTAGCGCCGTTGCCGGGGATAGTCAGTCGGCGAATCATTACTGTCTTTTTTAAGGACTTCTGGATTGGGTATTATTTCTTATTTTTAATATTTTTGCAGTTTGTTTTCTGGATTCTGTTCGTGTTTATTTTGTGTGGGTGCGTGTGTGATTTTGTGTTCTGTTTCGACCGACGCACGTGCCGCGTTGGTCGACGTAGAAAGACAGCTGCCAGTCAAAGCAGTGGAGACAAAGCCGGAGTTTGATGTGGTTGCTGAGGTGAAGAAGCTCTGGGAAGAGATTAAAAAGTTGGGTACAACGAAAGCTGCAGCTGCTACTATTGAGCCTAGCATGGCCATTGTTCCGGTGGAGGCTGACTACATTAACCGGGGTGCAAGCAGTTCATCTGGAACTGCTGGGACGGAGGTAAACTATATTGCCGGTGGTTATCAAAATAACTACCGAGGTAATCAGGGGTATCATTACAACCATGGGCGATCTCACCCTCCTCCTGGTTTTGATGTAGGTACTGGAGGCGAAATAGTGGAGAGAAAGAAGTCCGTGCTGGAAGACATATTGGAGAAATTCATCAAGAGCTCGGACAACCGATTTGGCATAGTGGAGAATGAAGTCAAAGGGATGGCCAATCACATGCAAGTAATGACAAAGCATTTGCAGATGATGGACACCCAACTGAGTCAGATAGCCACTACCTTGGGTACTCAGTACAAGCCGGGGCAACTTCCGAGCACAACTGAGACAAATCTAGCGAAGGGGAAGTCAGTAAATGCAATTTTGCTGCGATCCGGAAGGAAGTATGAAGGTCCGAGCAGTTCGGGAGATGAATCTGAAGGAGAAAAGGAGAAAATTCCTGTGGAAGAGCCCCTTATTTTGACCGAGACAGCCTTTGTCCCGGTCGACGCAGAGGGTCGAAAGAAGGCAGAAACGGGCGACGCGGCAGGATCCATGTCGACCGATGCAGTATTGCGTCGGTCGACACACACTGAAGGCAGGATGACCGAGTTGGAGCCAGCCCGGTCGAAACAGCGCCCCAATCTGGGCGAGAGAGAAAAGGAGAAGGAAGGAAGCACTAATAAGAAAAAGGTTAATAGACTACACATAATAGACAACGCAAAAATTCAGTAGTGTAGTCTATATCATTATAGACAACGCGAAGTTGAAGATGCGTAGTCTATTGGAAGGGCGCTAATAGACGACGCGATTTGCCGTGTCGTCGATAATTATGCATGCGATATATAGACGACGCGGTGGTGTGTGTCGTCTATATATATATTGATATAGACGACGC